>CAJDSM010136519.1:0-12590 GCA_903981925.1 Ostrea lurida | reverse complement strand
ATATTTTATTTGGCCTAATGAATTGTGCTCAGAAATGTGTACACAAAAACTTAATTTCTCTAACCACTGAGCTAGTTAATCTAAGGTCCATGAGTTCTATTACAGCACATAATTCCTTTTTCTTGAACCACATTTGTCTCCTGAATGCACTGTCTTGAGCAAATACATTGTTTTTGTTGTGTCTGTCAGTCTCTAAGCTAATGTGAACTTAATTTGCATTCATGAAATCTTTCCTACTAACTTAGCTTAAGTAATAAATAAATTTCAGTTTTAAAGCTAGGGATTCCCTGACTTTGTGTATAAGCACAGTCATGTAACCACAGTAAGAGTTCGCATGCACCGTTTTCCAGTAAAAACTTACAAAATTTTGTCTAGATATAAATTTAGAATGAAGAACTTTTAAAAATGGGATAACCCAACCTGGCACGGGCACTTAATAACGAGACAAATTTAAATGATCAGAGTTTGAAAGAAGCACTCAACATTGCTCCTACTTACAGTTTGCAACTTTTCTGTCATATCATTCTCAGGTAATAAATCTATCAATCTTCAGGGTATACTACAAAGGAAATTAAACTGGAATAAAATTTGAGAGAGATTTTCGGTATCATATACATGTATGCTATTGTGTACAAATTCCAAGTTGGTTTATGGATATAAAATTGAATTTTTGAAATTTCCCATAGTCTTCATAAAGAATGTGAGAGACAAAGCTGGAGACCAATACCTTGAGGTTTAATTTGTGGGAGATTACCATTACGAGATATTCAGTCGGGATTTAAAAGCATAGCTAGTCTGTATAACTTAATAGACTTTGTCTTTTTGATATATAGGAGTCTTTGTGAATGTACTACTGATTCTGATACATGGCTTGAAATCTGACAGATTAAATGTTTTATAGGGGGGCATAAATCAATTCAAGTACATAATTTGTTTTAATTTTTTGTTACAGGTAAAAACTGTTAGTTTTATCACTTGCCATGATTCGACTTGGCGACTGGAAGGTTTGGTGTGGAACACTCCTCTTGTCTGTATTAATATACCTCCTGCACTATATTCTGTTTGTACCCACTCACACAATCATGTCTAAACTGTGGGCTGGTAAGGAACCTAATCATACTGCTGACTGTAATACGTCATATATATATATCACATTTTTACTGACTATATCAATGTTGAATTAAACAATAATGTCATCAATGAATAATATTTACTATCATTAGTAATTTCACATTCACCATTGCAGTGTCTGTCTTCTACTGTTTTACGGTAATTGCTGTTCTTAGTTTTGATATTTCAATGTTTTGACACATTTGTGACATATATGGCCACATACTTCTACTGTTTTACGGTAATTGCTGTTCTTAGTTTTGATATTTCAATGTTTTGATACATTTGTGACATATCTAACCTTGACTTATGGCCACATACTTTAATTCAAAATGTAAGAAAAATGCTCTCTGTTTAACAACTTGTTGCATTTTCTTCCTTCCTGTTACATGTTCAAATTTTTTTTTCAACATTTAAGTTCATTATTTGACTTTAGTTGTGGTTACATCATTTTCAATGACTCATTGGAAGGATAGTTCCTTGACTTGCTATATTAGGTGCTTTCTGTTTGCTATTGATTATTGCACAACTATCTGGATTCCTGTACCGCGGTACTCTTTTGAGGTTAGAGGGTAAAGAACAAACCATCGGAGTGAGAAAAAAAATTAAATGTAACCACCAGAGTGAAAAAAATTTAAATGCAAGAACAATTTAAACCATGCCATGTTTACTATAACTTGTTGAAAAACCCTTTTGATAACCAAGATTTACGATTCAAGAGGAGTGGATCATAAACCCCTGGCAATTATCAAAGATGGCTGGAGTTCTACTCTGCATAAATTCTGACTTTCTGTATATTTTTGNACTCACTGGATCATAAACCCCTGGCAATTATCAGAGATGGCTGGAGTTCTACTTTGCATAAATTCTGACTTTCTGTATATTTTTGTGTTTGAATGTGAAAGGTTAGTATTAATATTCATTCGGAATTCAAAAATGTCCTTATACAACCCGCAGGGTCTCTTCCTCCTTCTCTGCATCCCCTGTGAAACCTAACTAGTTTAAATGTAAGATTTCAAAATTTAAAAGTTTAANTTTCGGAATTCAAAAATGTCCTTATACAACCCACAGGGTCTCTTCCTCCTTCTCCTCCCCTGTGAAACCTAATTAGTTCAAATGTAAGATTTCAAAATTTAAAAGTTTAATTTTCTTTAAATATGATTTATTTTGAATTTACTTGTACTTTTAACTATATGATAAACACTACATTTACATGTAATAGAGATAAAAGCCTAGAAAGGAACAGGAAGATGTTTCTGCTATCTCCTCTTCCTGTTTCCCCTGCATTGCACACCTCGCAGACAAAATGATGAACCAGATAACGGACGAGGCTACATTTACAAATATATCCTGTTCCTGTGTTAAAAGACTTCTCTCATATTTACAAAATATAAAAGTTGCTAGTGTACCATACATGTATTATGCATTCCTAATTGTCGCCTAATAAATCAACTATCTTTAGGTGCAAATCTAGAACTTAGGTGTAAATCTAGATCTCATTTACATTTTAGACTAATTTTAAAAGGACTTCCTCAGTGATCAGTGCAATAGGGATGATCACATGGTGTTGATGTACTTTCTAGTAATGGCAGTTCAAGTATTGTTAATTTACATATATTGGGGGAAAGTGGACTTTAAACATTGGAGTATCATCACATGTTCCTTAATTTTCAGCATGTATACATTTTATAGCTCATAATTTTTTCATTAAGTCAATATGATTGTTAATTTTTGTCCAGATAAATGACTCTTTGAACAGACACAAAGTACAAAGTACAGTTAGATTGTAACACACACAACCCCAACAAGTATAATGAGATGTAATACACCAAGTAAGTGAGATTGTAAGCAACACACAATACAGTTAGATTGTAAACACCAACCCCAGTACAAGTGGAGATTGTAACACCCAGTAAAGTGAGATTTTAACACAGCAAAGTAACAGTTAGATTGTAAACACCCAAAGTATAGTTTAGTTGTTACAACAAAAGTACAGTTAGTTGTACACACACAAAGTTAGTGAGATTTGTAAACCCAAAGTACAGTGAGATTTGTAACCACACAAAGTAAGTGATTGTAAAGACACACAAGTAACAGTTTTAATGTAACACCCACAAGTAAGTTATTTAACACAAAGAAGTGAGTTGATACAGACACACAAAATACAGTGAGATTGATAACCACACCAGTAATGTTATATTGTAAATACACAAGTAGTGAGATTGTAAAACTTCATCAAGTAAGTTATATTGTAACCACCAAAGTAACAGTTAGTGTACACCCAAAGTTACGTGAGATTGTAACACAAGTACGTGAGATTGTAAATACCACAAAGTCAAAGTGGAGAATTGTAACACACACAAGTAAGTGAGATATTTAAAACACACGAAGATAAGTTATTGTAACCCATAAAGTAACAGTGAGATTTTAACACACAGCACGTCAAAGTAAGTGAATTGTAAAACACACAAAGTACAGTGGATTGTATACACACAGAAGTACAGTGAGATTGTAAACATCAGAGTAGAGTATAGACTTGTTAAACAAAAGTTAACAAGTTAGCTTGTAAACAACAAGTACAGTGGATTGTTAAGACAAAATGTAGTGAGATGTAACCCAAAGTATGTTATATATGTAACACACAAGCTAGTGAGATTGTAAACTACACAAAGTACTGTGAGATTTGTAATACAACAGAAGTTAAGTTATATTGTACAACCCAAAGAACGTTATATTGTACACAACAAGTAGAGTTGATTGAACACAGCAGTAAGATTGTAACACAAACAAGTACAGTTTAGATTAACACCAAAAGTTCGTGATTGTAAACCAATAGTACCGTTAGATGTAACAACCACAAAGAGTGAGATTTTAATACACTAAGTCATTAATATGTAAACACAAAGTACGTGAGTATTGTAAACAAAAGTAAGTTATATTGTACAACAAGTAGTTGATTGGTAAACCATTACAAGTAAGTGATTGTAACACCAAAAGTACAGTGATTATACACATAAAAGTACATAGATTAGTAACAAGTAAGTTAGATTGTAATCACATAATGGTTAGTGAGATTGTACACACAAAAATACAATATGATTGTAAGACAAGAATACTTATTGTACACATACAAAGTACAGTTTAATTGTACGACACAAAAGTAGTTATAATTGTAACACACACAAGTACGTGATATTGTAAACCACAAAGTTACAGTTATATTTCAACACACAAAGTACAGTTAGATTGTAAACAACAAGTACAGTTATATTGTAAAACACAAAGTACAGTTATTTGTACAACAAATCAGTGAAGAGTGTAAAACACACAAGTCGTTAGATATGTAAACACCAAAAGTACAGTAGAATTGTGAACACATACACATAAGTACATGTTGTAAACAAACCAAAGTACATTAGATTGTAACACACACAAGTAAGTTTATGATTGTAAACACACACAAAGTACAGTGGAATTGTAAAACCTACGATAAGTGAAGATTGTAACACGACAAGTACAGTGAGAATTGTACACACCAATACATGTGAGATTGGTAACACGACAAAATAAGTGAGATGTAACACACAAGTAATGTTAGATTGTAACACACAAAGTAAGTTATAATTGTACACACACAAAGAAAGTGAGATTGTAAACCAACCAATAGTGGATTCCGTTACACACACTAAGATTAACAGTTTTAATTTGTGCACTGCCCATCACAAGATTCAGTGAGAATTGTTAAAACTGAAACTCCACAAAGTACAGTGAGATGTAACACCAAGTAAGTGAGTTGTAAACCAAGTACAGTGAGATATGTAACACCCCCAATCAGTTATTGTCACCCCAAAATATTATATTGTATAACCACAAATACAGTGAGATTGTACACAAAAAGTACAGTGAGATTGTAAACACAGTACGTTAGATTTGTAACACCACAAAGTTAGTTAGAATTGTAACAACACAAAGTGCAGTGAGATTGTAGACACACCACAGTACAGTGAGATTGTAAACACCACAAAGTTGTTTAAGATTGTCCACAGTAGTTATATGTAAACACCAAAGTCAGTGTTGTAAAAACAGTACAGTTATATTGTAAACACAAATCCAGTTATATGTAAACACACAGTAAGATTTATTTGTATCACCACACAAAATACAGTGAGATTGTACACACACAAGTAGTGAGATTGTAACACAAGTAGTTAAGATTGTTAAGCAGCATCAAAGTACAGTTAGATTGTAAACACACAAAGTAAGTTATATTGTACACAAGTACGTGAGTTTGTAACAACACAAAGTATTAGATTGTAACATCACCAAAGTAAGTTTAATTGTACACAACAAAAGTATAGTTAGATTTGTTAACAAGTACAGTGAGACTTGTTAAACCATCAAAGTAAAGTGAGATGTAGTAACACACACGAAAGTATAGTTGTTGTAACCCAAAGTGAAGTTGATTATATTGTAAATACACAAAGTAGTTTATTTAACACCAAAGAGTACAGTTATATTGTAACACACGAAAAAGTACAGTGAGATTGTAAACAACAAAAAGTACAGTATTAGATGATAAAGCACACAAGTAGTAGATTGTAACACACACAAACAGTTAGATTGTAAACCACAACATACAGTTAGATATGTAACCCACAGTTAGATTAGTAACCAAAGTATATTGAGATTGTAAAACTCAAAGTACGTGAGAATTGTAACCAAGTACAGTTTATTGTAACTCACACCAAGTAAGCCAAGTGAGATTGTCACAGAACAAGTAACAGTTATTTGTACCCACACAGGTAAGTTATATTGATACACAAGTATCAGTGAGATTTGTAAACCACAGTAAGTGAGATGTACAACCAAAGTCAGTGAGATTGTAAACTCAAGTAAGATTACTATTGTAACCCAAAGTACAGTTTATATTTGTAAACTTCCACAAAGTAGTTATTGTAACCAAAGTCAGTGAGATGTACCACACAAGAAGTGAGATTGAAAACACAAAGTACAGTGAGATTGTAATATCCAAAAAGTAAGTTATATTGTACCCAAGTAGTGAGATGGTAACACAACAGTAGTGAGATTGTAACAACAAAAGTAAAGTTTAATTGTTAACACAAAGTACAGTGAGATTGTAAAACACATCAAAGTACAGTGAGATTGTAAAACAACCAGTAAGTGAGTGGTAAACAAACAAGTAAGTGAGATTGTACAACAAAAGTAAGTGAGCATTGTAAACCCAGTAATGAGATGGTACAACACAGTAACAGTGAGATTGTAATACCACGAAGTAACAAGTGATATTGTAAACCACAAGTTAAGTGAAGGATTGTAAACACACAGTAAGTTGAGATTGTAACAACACAATGTAAAGTGAGTTAGTAAACAACAGTAGTTTATTGTAAAAACAAAGTAGTGTATATTTGTAACACACAACAAAGTAAGTTATAATTGTAACACAACAATAGTACAGTGAGATTGTAAACACACAAATGTAGTAGAGATTCGTAAACAGAGTAAGTGAAATTGTACACACAAATAAAGTTCGAGATTGTACACACCAAGTACATATGGTTGTAACAACACTAAGTCGTGAGATTGTAACAACATAAGTAAGTGAGATTGTAACACACACACATTGAGTAGTGAATATTGTAACCAAAAAGTAAAGTGGATTTGGTAACCACAAAGTACATGAGATCTGAAACACACAAAGTAAGTTATATGGTAACACCCACAAGTATAGTGAAGATTGTACACACACATCAAGTAGTTGGATTGTAACCCAAATAAGTGAGATTGTGACACACCAAAGTAAGTGAGATTGTACACACATAAGTACCGTGAGATTGTACACACATAAAGTCAGTGAGATTGTAAACCAATTAAAGTAAGTGAGATTGTAACACACACAACATACGTGAGATTGTACCCATAATGTAAGTGAGAGTGTAAAACACACCACAAATACAGTGAGATTGTAAAACCACAAGTATCAGGTGGTTGTAACCCCACAAGTACAGTGAGATTGTAACCACAAAGTAAGTGAGATTGTAAAACCACAATGTGAGATTGGTACAGCACAAGTATCAGTGAGTTGTAACACAAAAGTAACGTGAATTGTTAACCACACAAGTAAGTGAATTGTAACAACAAGTAAGTTGAGATTGTAAGAACCAAGTACAGTTTACTTGTTAACCACAAAGTGTAGATTGTAACACAAACAAAGTAAGTGAGTTGTAACACATACAAGAGTTATAATTGTAAACACAAAAGTAGTGAGTTGTACAAATAAAGTAAATGAAGATTGTAAAAACACAAAGTACAGTGAGATTGTACACAACACAAAGTAAGTGAGATTGTAACAACACCAAAGTACAATGAGATTGGTAACATCACAAAGTAACAGTGGATTTGTAATACAGTAAGTTATATTGTAAACACAAGTCAAGTGAGATTGACCACCCAACGTAGTTATATGTGTAACCCACAAGTACGTTAGATTTAGTTAACACACACAAAGTACGTTGGATAGTAAACACACAAGTACAGTGAGAATTGTAAACCACAAAGTAAGTGAGATTGTAACACCCACAAGATCAGTGAGATTGTACACCCCCAAAAGTAAGTGAATTGTCAGCAACCCACAAGTAAATGTAGATTGTAACACAACCAAGTATACAGAGACTTGTAAACCATAATATTCAGTGGATTGTTAACACAGCACAGAAGTAAAGTTATATTGTACACCACAAGTAATGTGAGATTGTAAACACCAAATAGTTAGATTGTAGACAAAAAGTACAGTTGATTGTCAAAAGTATATGATATTTGTAACACACAAAGTAAAGTTATATTGTACACCAAAAGTACGGGATTGTACACAACAAGTACAGTTATCATTGTAAACAAGAGTAAGTTGAGATTGTAACACAAGATATAGTTGATTTGTACACACAACAAGTACAGGTTATATTGTAAACCACAAAGTCAGTTTAAGATTGTAACACCAAAGTAGTTAAGATTGTAAATAACAAGAGATACATGAGATTGAAAGCACCACAAGTATAATGAGATTGTCTACACTCAGGTGAGTTGTAACACAACAAGTAGTGGAGATTGGTAACACCAAGAAGTAATTATAATTGTATCACACTACAAAGTATAGTGAGATTTAATACAACAAAATGACGGTGAGATTGTACATAAAAGTAAGTTTAAATTGTACACGACAAAAAGTACAGTTATAATTGTAACACAACAAAGTACAACGATTTAGATGTACACCACACATAAGTACAGTTATATTGTAACAATGCTCAAAGTTATAAGTGAGATTGTAAACAATAGTCAGTGAGATTGTAAAAGAGAAGTACTGCTATTGTATCATAAAGTTTGCGTCTTGAGTATGTATATATATTTTGTTTTTTTTATATTTTTTACACTAGTCTGTTATGTTTTCTGCAATTCTTATAATTTTTTTAACTGTCACAAATACATGTCTGAGCTAGCTTTTTTAGACTTTGCTGAGTTTGAATATAAATTAAATAAACCATAATATTTGGATTAGTTTTTTTGACGATGAAGAATCACTTATCTGAAGTATCATGTTTCTTTTTTACAGGGCTTCCTTGCTCAGATGTGTGGTGTTGCCGTAGTGTGCTTTTGATGTGGCCGGAGAAAGCATCAATTCCACTATGAGCAAACTTGACACGATTATGTTGCATGCAAGCTTATATGGTGGGCTATTTTGAAGTAAGAAAGCTGGATAATCTGTAAAATATAGTTGAAATGCAAGACAAATTCTTTTAGAATCGTCTGAAATGAGAATACAGAGCCGTAGGAAGGAGTAAGGTTTTCTAGAAATATAAAGAGGGAGGACTATGTTAAACAGTCCTTGATTACATTTCAATTTTGAGCATACATTCAACAATGATGATTGGTGAAGAACATAACTGATGCTCCGAAACAGCTATATTGCTGATTCATTATAAGGCTTGGGAAACGTCGCCTTAAATGACAGGAAGAACGAGATTTCTTTTTCCCGGGATCTCAGTTGCATATCAAGTCTCTGAAAGATTTTAGAGCGCAAATTTCTGAAACTTTGAATTTTTCTATACCACGATGGGGAATCAAGAGTGGAATTCTTGTGGGCCCAATTCTTCCTCACCTCCAATTCAAACATTTACTGATTTAACATTAAAGAGGGTTTCGGATGTCTTAGTTTGGGAGGCTTATATCTAACTTTGTTTTCGATTAGGGAAAAAGTTTAGGTAATGTTAGAGAATTTTTCTCGTATTGTCTGATCTCATTGACGCTCTTTAAGAACTGGTTGACGTCGACTGACGATATTGAGGAGGTGAAGGTGAAATACCAACTTAACATACGAAGATTTAGTCAGAAAGGACTAAAACAGATTACAACCGGCACAAGAGATAAAGAAGGAAATAAATGAAAGTCTGGGGCAAGTTGGGAATTGGAATTGTTGTGGTGATGTCTCACTTGCAGAGACTGGTAGCTTTGATTCCAGCAAAGATATTGAAGAGACCTATTGGTAAAGGGATTACAACATCTACTCTTTATATGCAAGCCTCAAGAGGGACTTCTGGGAGTGTACCATCTGCAAAAGACACCCAGTAATAGTATAGTGTGATTCCATGTTTTTTTACGAGTTCATCTCAATGGATCCTTCCAGTGGGCACAAGACTTTAATGGGATAAGGTTTTGTGTGCTAATATAGATATTTGTATTGTTGGAATTTTCATCTTGTGTGACGGATAGTAATCTTACACATTGAAAATTATTTTGCCAGATTGGAATTCTAAATAGATACCAAACATCATGAGCAATAGCATGGATGAATATTATTCAGTAATCAAATAAATTTACCTTGTTGTGATATAGTTTGGTAATCTGTATTATTTCTCTAAGTTCATAAGTAGACAGACATATGAAATACATGATGGTGATGTCCAATGTGAGAATGTCTATAATTCTTTAACATCAAGCTGCAGTGGTTCCATTTTTGATTTTAGTTAATGATTTGATATCTAATAAGTAATTTCTCCAATTATTATGCATAATTGAATGCCGTGTCTTAGATTATCCTTGAATGGTGAGTGATGACGGGAATAATAAGATGGGGCGAAATTTATCAGTATAAAATACAAACAGACATTAAAATTTAGTAATTTTGTTGTCTTATTCCAATTTTATCATGTAATATAATTATCTTTTCTGTATTTGCGAAACTATAATTTTCTAGTAAAGGAGGAGAAAGTATGAACTTAGTTATGTACTAATGCTGGCGGCTTTATAGTATCAGATGTGGTGAATATTGTGATAGTTATGATTCTGATCAATGCTTCTGTAATTTTGATCTAACACTAGGTGAGTTATCATGGATGATTTTAACAATTATTGTATTGTTTATAGATTAACATTCATTATTACAATGATTAAGATTATCACTTCAGTGTTAGGATGCTTTATTTAGAATCTGATAAATATAAGACCATGAAGAAAGTGATGTATGATTATGGAGATGATTTTCTACATATAACGGATTGATGATGATGTCAAGAGATAGAGGGGTGTCCCAAATGACTTCGTAAAGGGTTTAAATTTCCGCGGGCTAATTTTCGCTGATTTTGATTTTTTGGTCTTCGCTGGTTTAAATTTTCGCGATAAGCTAAAGATAACTGATTTATAATCTATAAGAAACTTTGAACAGATTTCGCGTATGGTTTAATTTTCGTTGATCGTTAATATAATGGAGATATAGCGAAATAAATACTACGCAAATTTATTATTATCTTTACTAGCTACCTAGAAAGTCATTATGTCTGTTTTGGATCTGTAATAAAGGTACATGGCTTTGACTGGGTATACACAAAAATTATAATATTTTCCACTATCAATTTATTTGGCGGAGACAAAATGCAATTCTTCTCATAATGGAAATAATCCCGTCAACATATGGCTTGATAAAATATCTTTAGTTGTCCCCAAAAGTGGTTATTTTTTAAGTGACCAATTTTATATGACAGATGCTGGGTCATGTAAGTTTTTTCTGCCGGGTGAGCATTCAGGCATAGAAGCTCCTGATTCTTTAAGGTGTCGAATGGTATTCTGTCCAATTTAGGTACAATGATTCAGTATTACAATTGGCAATTTCAATTACTTTTCTTTTGAAAATCTGTGTTTTTAGAAAGGGGAAGTATGTTTGAAATGTAAGAGGTGAGAAGACGTCAAGTCCCTATTTTCAAGTTGAGGAGTTGTGTCGGTTGGTTTCCTCGAACATGATCTACTGCTGTGTGGAAGTCTTTTGATTAGAGACTAAAGGTAATCATTGTTATGCTCGAATCTTTGATTGGGGGCATATAAGATTTTTGCTGCCTGTTGTTTGTCTGAGGAAAGCTTACATTTGCTGGCATGAATTTTGCAAAGATAGTGATAGGGCTTTCATACCTTTTCACATGTGATATTCCTTTATAAAAGTCTTTTCACTGTTACCATTTTTTGGAACTTTTGAAACTTTGACTATTTTCAAAATTGATGAGCTCCTGTTTTGACTTTCATACTTTTCAAAACTTAACATTGGGCATAATTTGAATGGTAATTTTAAGGGATGGGCTTTTCATTTTAATATGCATTATCCTTATAGAAACTTTTCTACTTGGTTAAATTCTTGGACCCTAGCTGACTTAGACTTAGACTAAGGGTACTTTTCAAACTTTTAACATTGCAGCCATATTTTGAATGGTAGTGATAGATTTCATTCATTATTTTAATATATGTAATCCTTTCTGGCATTGTGGAATCGGGGGCAGATTGTTTCACTAACACATTTTGTGTCTCTGTGAAGTATTAAGTGTCTTTAGGTCACACTGTTGTCTGTCTGCCTGCACACATGTAACTCTATAGAATGTTAAAGATAGGGGATAATTGATGTAGGGTTGTAGGTAGTCTTGTACAGGGATCATTGGGTATTGTACATTAAATGATTATTTTGCCATTCAGGTGAGCAATGTTTTTTAAGAAAGGGAATTGAAGTTGACAAATATATCTACATCATAGTAGTACAAATATAAAGTGGTGGAAATTTGAAGTAACTATTAATCATAGGGTAAAGTTGTCGTTATTTCTTCAGTTTTGATAAGATATAATTATCTGTGTGGAATTACTGGAATGCATGTAAACTTTTTATGCCCGAATTCGATTCGGGGCATATAGTCTTTTGGTTATGTTGGTTGTCCGTTTTATCCGCAAGACACTTAACATTGGATAATTTTGAATGGCAATTATGATGGACTTTAATATTGCACTGTGTGATCTTATAAGCCTTATCTACTGGTCCAAATTTGTGTAATCAGTGATGTGAACTTTGAAGTTTGACCTCTATTTCAAAACTTAATTCATTGCCATAACTTTTTTGCATGAGTAAGTGATAGGATTTCATATTTCAAACCATGTGT
>CAJDSM010136506.1:0-17055 GCA_903981925.1 Ostrea lurida | reverse complement strand
TGCCAGAACTGAAAAATATGAATGCCAATAAAGTACACAAACAGCACACCTTGCTGTAAACAAGAAAGGATTTTTTTTTTAAAAATTCTAATACGACTTGCCAGCATTAGTTCTAAAGGCATATGAATTTTTCCAAGATTCCATTCTCAATCAACTGAACTGATTTGATGTTTTGACTTTGGGGATTATATGCTTATAAGCAAGTCAAAAGGTTAAGGTGAAAAATCAGATGGACACGAGAGGTTCAGGGTCCCATCCCTTCTGACAAATGCTTGTAGACCATGCAAGGCAGGACAGGGAACTTTTGACACTCTATTGATACATCATATTTGACAAATATCTTGCACTACAGAGCTACGCACCATATTTTTTTGTCCTCTGCTTGTCGGACTAACTCATCTTTCTGGAGGACACCGAGGATCTTGTCCTTCTCCTCCTGAGACAAGCTGTCCAG
The DNA here is from genome assembly GCA_903981925.1 of Ostrea lurida. Taxonomy (NCBI): domain Eukaryota; kingdom Metazoa; phylum Mollusca; class Bivalvia; order Ostreida; family Ostreidae; genus Ostrea; species Ostrea lurida. The sequence goes on along the minus strand of CAJDSM010136506.1, from coordinate 16,601 downwards.
ATTTAGAAGTTCTTCCATGATTGGACAAAGCAATCCCTTTTTGGGATTTCAGCCAACTGTGATCCTTATTTCTACATCATTTGAAGGAAATGTTCAAAAAACAGTGAAAAGCTTTCCAACATCCTCTGTGTACTTTGGTGGATAAAGCTTCTTATAGGGCTCCAAAATTTCAAGGTTATGTTACCATCACAAGTTTCTGAAAAGACAGGAACATGATTATAGCATACCGTTGTGCATCACAAGTCTCTATCAAACATCAAAAATACCTGTATAACTCATGCAGGCAATCACAAAATTCTAATCAACACATCAAATGATGATGTGGTTTTAAATTCCACCCATCCGTTTACCTGCGATTCAGTGTAAGAGGCATTGACACCTCCATAACACAACATTAATTGGTATTTCATCTCAAATCTTGCTTATAATCAAGACAATGATGAATTATCTAACCCAACTATGCATGTGAATCCTCAAAGTAAAAGTCAAAGAAACTACATGTATGTGTCCAATTTCTAATTAAGGAAGTAGTTTGCTTGATTGAAAAATCACCTCGAAATAATCATACTTGCATATTTAACTTACTTCTCATATTTCTATCAGTGATTATCAAGCAGCATAATTTTGAATACATTTTCCCCCTTTTATATCCTGATCAGCATTGATTGTCTCTCATCTGCACCAACACTATAAATCTATCACTACAATCACAAGTTCTACAGAGCTCAATACAATCACAAATATCTCTTGTACAGATCAGAGCAGTCAAATCACTCAAGTAACAGGTACAAGATCGTAAGTACTTCATGCTAGGGTAAATAATATCACAGATATCTCTAGTATATAGGTCAACACAACCACATCTCATGTCAAGATCAACAACATCCAAAGATCAACTGCATCCAAAGAGATTCACGTAAAGTTAGTCAAGTCCAACAACTGCATCCACAGATTTCTCTCGCCAATTGTCGTCTCCTCCAGAATATCCTCCACCGCACAACTCAGATGTGCTGAGTCGGCCGTGCACTCCAGTAGATGGGCGAAACTATACGGGGCTACAGCCCAGACGCGTGTGTAACCAGTGGTTACTATGTATCGCGGGTGCGCGTAGCAACCGCACTGCATCCAAAATTTCGTAGATGAGGGAGTCTCAATAATGATAACTCCGCAAGTTAGAATTGTGCGACGTTACATCATTCACACATAGATCACCTGTGTCGATCCGTGGCTATCCTTGCGGCGATGCATGTCGTGTGCTGGGAGTGACTACGAATTCCGGCGCCAGTACACTCCCGTCCCGGAGACGGGGTGCGGAATCAAACACCAACGGCAACGCATGACCAGCTAACGCGTGCCCCAATCCCACGCTCAACCCCCCTATCACGCAACCAGCGCAGCGTCGCGGACACCAAGGTGTGGGGGAGGCCACCAGCGAAGCAGGCCCGCAGACCAGGCGGCACGTGCGTGTGAGGCACGTGAGTGGCGAGCAGCTAACAGCGGAGTCACTATAGCAGCACACCTGCCTGTCTCGCCTTAGACACAGACACTTCACCACCGAGCGTCCAACTCGGTACCCGGGGGAGGCAACATTCCAGCACACACCCAACGCCGGTGCTCATTACCCCACCACGATACCCAAACAGGTGCACGGGACCACACAGATACAAGCCAGGAACGGCCATCGAAACATGAAAGCATCTGGGGTGGGCCAATGGAGTGTACTCTACAGCGCAGGAAACTCGTCCTCTCAGCGGATGAATCTCACAACTGGTCGTATCCCGCCATACCCAGATACTCGAGTGGGTTGCAGTATTGTAAGATAACAATCTCATTCTAACGTGTACTCCTCACATCCGTCCTCTGAGTGTCTGTCTGCCCAACTGACATAGCTGCGGCCGGATCACCCTCGGAATCAGGGAGGGCAACCGCGACCAATTCTAAAGAGACAAAGATACTGCTGCACCATTGGATACACCCCATGGTGGATCAAAAACCAGTCGTGGTGATATGTGTGGGCTCAAGCGACATACACATAAGTCTCAAGACTTACCGCATAGAGACGAGGGTGCGTCGAGGCACACATAAAGGGGTGGTGTCGTCTGTCGGCCTGTCCGCGCTCTCAACGGGATAGAGAATCGGAGTGGAACGCCGAGGTCTCGCCTCCTCTGCTCTCGGAGCTCAGATAGAATAACAAGATAGAGCAGTCGTGATAGATAGCTGTCCGCCTGCTGGGCTTCCTCTGCGCGAGAAATAGAGGAAGAGCGTGGCACAAAGAGCGCCGAGCCACACGAGGGCACCTTTCGAACAGTGTGTAAGAAGACCCACTTTCCGATTGTCCCTGGCGGGAGAGTGCGCGGAGCGGGCGGCGCGATAGTGCGCCTAAGTTGAGATGGATTTGCACAGCGCATTGTGCCATTGATTTGTATATAACTGCTCCATATGAGTGAAATATTCTCGGTGGAATAGAGAGCTCAACACTCCAACTTTCATAACAACTCCTATCCTAGAAGTGTGTAGCTCTGCCCGCTCCTCACTGTGGTCTCATAGATTAAGTCTGATTCTCTAGGTGGGATAAAACATAAAGTGGGTGAAAACGGAGGTGCGACTCTCGCTGATATAGATACATCCACGGGATATAGATATATTTTGGTAGATTTTAATGGGAGATACAGGTGTAGATAGCACCCTAAAGCTGAATCGAGGCCGGTGTAATTCTCTCTCGCTTTTACAGATTAAACCAATAGCACTTCCGAGAGACTCTATATCACCTCGCTGTAAAGAGAAGAACCAGAAACTCCCTCTAATAACGAGTTAATAAATTTTCGTGTGTTTCGACTAGATATAGAGAGACTCACTCGAGGCGAGGCGTGTGTGCTCTCCTCTGGTTCAACCTTGATACAGAGGTGAGAGAATGTCAGTCTGTATGTATGAATCATGAACCTGCGTGTAGTATTGAACATGGTTGTGTACTCCGTCCGCTCCCAATATTAGATACCCACATCTACGCGGTGCGGGATTAATAGATATAATTATATTATATAAAGTGCAACTCTCCAGACCGTGCCGCCTCTAGAAGAAAGCCCTGCAGGTCGCCAGGTATCACACAATCTGTCTGTTGCCGCTCTCTCAAGAGTACTTCTGTGTCTCGTGTGGGCTAAGAATAAGAATGCGTGTGAGTCGCGCGAAGCATGATGTTGCCTACTCCACGTGAGGCGTCCCATTATAATAGAATGACCATGTGTGAACATGACAAGTATCTCACATAGTATAGAAGACATGCGCAGATGAGAAACAAGTGAGACGAGTCGTAATTTCGCGCATAACACACTCCTTATATAGGCCACCTAGATGAACAACAATATATTTATATGTTATAATATAGCGAGGGAGGCTACAAACAAATACTACACTTGAAGAGACCTGGTGAGAGCTCGTGGCAATCAGTGGGCGGTGTGACGAACCTCCGAGCTCCACAGAGGAATTTTCTCCTGAGGAGATTTTCAGAATGGCAGGTATTGCACAATTACGAAAAAACCGAATTGGCCTCCGGTACGGAACCCTCGAGGTGATCACTGCGGGGTATGCTTAAATACGAGGTGTATCATCATTAGAAAACATCAGATTATTATATTAAGTAACCCCAACAGCGAATGAGGCATTATTCGTTACTTACTCACCAAACGTTAATGATTAAGATGTGTTCACTTCTGGCCAGAAGTGGATTTCCCCATGAAGCGGTGCGGAGGAGATCACACCCCCACGCAGGGCAGTCTGAACAACATTCTAAGCCAGCCCTCTTTTCACTTACGAACTATATATGCCCTACGTTCGATGTTCCATATTATTGAAGGTGTGTGTTCCAGGGACTGCTCAGAAGAAGAAGGTGCTCTCGCCAATGTGTTCACCTTCAGTCACAACGATCGTCCGTCACAGCGAGAGGAGCAGCGGGACCACGACTACATTTCATCGTGTAAGACCAGCCATTGAGACGTCCACCAAGAGTGCTTCTCAATGGGATAGTTGAGCGCCAGTGAACTAAAAGCCGAGACGGAGTGGCGTGCTGTTGGGCCTGGCAGCGCTCCTCCCTGCCAGCCGTGAGCTCGGACCTTCGCGCAAGTGTGGTCTATACGGCACAATCCTAGGAGAAAGCGAGAATTGGTTCAGCGGAGGGGGGCAGACCCACTTACACCTCGTTCTCTGTGCCTCATTATTCATACCGGTGTGTGCTATATATATAGGTGCTCTGAGCAAGAGTAGAGGTCACACTCGTGCGCCTGAAGAGGCCCCACTCTCTCTGTATATATATGATTCCTACCCCCGTGCGACCCCACGTATGACCGACACCAGCGGGGTGCATACGTGGAACGACAGGGTGCGGCCTGTGTGTGTAGTGGTCACAACGTGAGGACCGCGGATAGACGCAGCAGTGATAAAATATATCGCTGTACAGCTACATAGTCTCACCTGATGGAAGGGCCAAGAGGGTCTACGGTGGAAGAGATAGATTGATGATAGTAACAGCCTAGGCTGTAGCCGTGGTTTGATGATATAATGTAATAGATATAACAGTCGTCTGAATGGGGGTCTTCTCTCTCTATGTGGTTTTGTGTGGGGGGAAATTGCAAAAGATCTGATGGGCGCGGTGTGAGTGTGGGAGAGTGTCAAGATGTAGACGAAGAAGAATGGATAATATGTGTGTCGTGAATATGTTTTATCTCGTGCTTCGAGGCGGCTGGCGTGGCTTGGGTTGATTTGAGTGGTATGGGAAAATTCTGGCCAGAATGAAACTGTAATCATTACTTGGGACGGCGTGGTAAGTAAGATAAGCCATTGGTTTTCTGTAAAAATTTCTGGATGTTTTCTAAGGAATATAAACCCTGTAATTTGGATAAGCAGTTGGATCACTCTCGAGGGTTTCGTAAGTCATTCTTTCTTTTTTCGTATTGTGCAATACAGTTGCATTGAAAATGTCAAATATGTTTATGATGGAGTGATAAGATAGATGCAGAGTAAGGTTTTTCCAAGTGTTAGGTATATTTTTTGTACAATGATTATTTAGCCAGATATCCTGAACTGAAGGTGTCAAATAACTAAAACAGTTACAATGCCCTGCTTTGTTCATTCATATAGTGGATAGTTTTTGTGGTGGTATACTTTCATTGAAGGTACTGTGGTAATAGATCAGGAGCAACACTTAGTCGCACCTCACATGGCAGTGTGTGAACCTGCTCAGTTGCTCGTCTCAGCCAGTAGCGATGAAGCGAACTGAGGAACAGCGCCGAGCGTGGAATAGTGTGTTGATAAGTGTTGACTCGTGCGCGCCGCGGACGCGGGACTCACAGGCAGGAATACCAACGAACGAGAGAGCGAGCGCACTCGTGGTGGGTGCAGCATAGCCGGACGCGGAGTAGAGTGTGCAAAACAAGTAGCTCCCAGATAGAGCCGGGTGCAACAGACGCGGGAGCGAGATATCAACCAGCCAGAGTCGTTCACATGACCTGCACCGACTGATCTTTCTATCGAACCAGAGTGTGGTTCGGGTCATCGCGCGGTCCGTATATAGGCATATACGTAGACTGCGCGTGGATACTAACGGATTAGTTGATCGCCGCATACAGGCGAGGTGGTTTCAGACTCGATATAGACACCAAAGTGAGAACTTTTTCAGGGTAGATTCGCGAGAGGGCGCTCTCCGGGTGTGGTGGATCCAGTGTGAGGTTTCTCTCGCAGACGTCCTGGTGATAGATATCGATGTAACGTTTCTGGCAGGCACGTGTTGGTTTGGCGCTCTCTCATGAGTGGTTAGGGCTCCTCTCTCTGCTAGTGTCGCATAAGTCTCTCTGTCTAATACTCTTTGCATAGCATTGGGCGTACCGGCTATGGTGTGATCGTCCCGATGCCATCTATTGCAAGAGCGGCTCCGGGGTTAAGTCGCCACGGAGATTGTTCAGGGTGGACTTTGGATGGTTTGATTACACCCAACTACGGAAGAATCTCTCTCTGGCTCTATGGACCTGGGCATGTACCATTGCCTGATGATTGATTGAATTTATTGTTTTACGTCGCCACGAGGAATATTTTTCACTTCATATGGAGAGTCACCAAGGCCGTTTGAAGGGCCTGCAAAATGTTAGGCCTATCGCTCGGCACTGCGGGGCCTTTGAGCAGGAGGGATCGTTTGATGGTGTGCCACACTGGTGCTGACCGGGGCCTCGTTTGTTCGGTCTCATGCGCATGTCGCCCTGTTTCAGTCCGCCTCTTACGACACGCAAGGAGATGCTTGCAGGACCTATTCTAACCCGGATCGCCCACGGGGACGTGAAGGGCTGCAAATTAGCCTATTGTCGGGCCTCATGGTCTCTTGAGCAGGAAGGGATTTTCATCATGCCTCACCTGCTTTGACACAGGGCCTCGGTTTTTACGGTCTTTCATCCGATCTTGTGTACGCCCCATTTAGTCGCCTCTTTAGACATGCCAAAGGGATGCTGAGCGACTTATTCTAAACCCAGACCTTTCATTGACACTACGATGAGATACTTGTGGGATTTTTTCTTTTTTACTTTTAGTTGATATGAGATGTTGATGTGTTGACGCTGGCAGTAGTACATGGTACTTGTAATTATACAAGACCGTTCACATGAGATATGGTTGTGATTATCTTAACCTGACGTGAATCTATTTGCCCAATGCGTTGTATCTTAACTTTACCGTGAATCTTTTGATGCAGTTGACCTTTGACTAACTTTAAAACGTGAATCTCTTGGTGGATTGCAGTTAGCCTTGAACAACTTTACCTTGAAGATCTCTTGATGCAGGTTGACTTGACTAACTTTACGTGAATCTCTTTTGGAGCAGTTGACCTTGACTACCTTGTACGTGAAATCTCTTTGGATGCAGTTTCTTTGGATTTGTTTAGATCTTGAGCAGAGATGGGTTGTGTTGAGCCTATTATACTAGAGGATATCTGTGATATATTTACGCTAGCATGAAAGTTACTTACCGTTGTTGTACCTGTTACTTGAGTGATTTGACTGCTCTGATGCTGTACAAAGAGAAATTTGTGAATTTTGTTTATTGGAAGCTCTGTAGAACTTGTGATTGTAGTGATAGATTTATTGTTAGGTTCAGTGGAGGAGCGAATCAATGCTGATCAGGATATAAAAGGGGAAATGTCATTCAAATTATGCTGCTATGATAAATCACTGAAGAATATGAGAAGTAAGTAAATATGCATATATTTAGTTGCAGTGATTTTTTCATCAAGCAACTACTCCCTTACTGTAGGAAAATTGACAACAAAGTGAGTTTCTTTGACTTTTACTTTGAGGATTCACATGGCATAGTTGAGTTAGATAATTCATCATTTTGTCTGGTGATTTTAAGCAAGCATTTGAGATGAAATACGCAATTAGATGTTGTGTTTGGAGCTGGTCAATGCTGCTTCACTGATCGCAGGGTAAACGGCTATGAGGGTGGAATTTTTAAACACAGTCATCATGTTGATGTGTTGATGTAGAATTTTGTGATTTGCCTGCATGAGGATACAGGATTTTATTGTGATGCTGCGGTCTGCATGACGAAGAATACTGCTGAAGTGACACAGACCTCCCCTCCTCTCCATGTGGCTCTGTGCGAATAGCATATCTTACTAAGCGCGCGAACACCTCCTGAGGGCTATAGGTGCAACAAGAGCTACAGAGGATCCTGTAGAGTACGCGCGTTTTGCGGAGCTCTGCGCTTGTCGCGCTCACCATGCACATGCCGTACGTCTCATCGCGCCAAGAGGTGAGACGAGATGACAGTGCTATTGCGGAGAGACATATATAGGGCACTGGCCCGTGCTATTCGGTACTGACATCGTGTACTCGCGTGTGAGCACTGACAGGAGTAGATTAGAAGTAGCGGCTCGGCTGGGTCTGAGGACCAATCCTGGACAAAGCAGCAGAGCTAACGAGTGGGACTCGCCTCGCCCGTGGCTTGCCACTCTCTCCAGTCTAGAACGAGACAGGTATACCTCACGAGTGGAGACCGCACAGCCCTTGTTCTCAGGAGAGAGAGAAGAGCATGAGCAAAGCATATACCGTGACCTCTCGTGACACCCGAGGGCACGCAATGCTGTTAGGAGGGCGACAAGGCGGCCGGAGACCGAAACCTATCCCCCCTCTCGCTCGGCGGCTGGGTAGCGTCTGCTCCGTAAGTGGCTCTGAAGGGGAGTGAATATCTGCTACCACTCAATCGATGTGTGTGGGGCGCATAGAGGTACGTTACAACCGAAGCGGGTTGCATAGATACCTGCCACGTGGGCCATAAGGGTAGCTGAGGCAAGCGATATATATAGGGGTCAGCGCTGCGCAACCGAGCCTCGAAGCAGCAGGGCACCTATAGGTGGCTGATGCTGAGTGGTGTCGATGCAACAGGAACCATCGGACTCCTTACTCATGGGTGTGCTCTCCACACAGACCAACCTCGACGTCCACCCGGAAAGGGACTCACTATAGGACTGGGCGATGTGATCGAGTGGGATAGTATTCCACCGTCTCGCTTGATTCGAAGAAGAAATGGATCTTATGGAAACTGTATATGCCTTTAGAACTTATGCGTGGCAAGTCGTATTGGAATTTTAAAAAAGAAAATCCTTTCTTGTTTACAGCAAGGTGTTGCTGTTGTGTACTTTATTTGGCATTTGGATATTTTTCAGTTCTGGATTCCCTAGTAGTGGAGATTTATGACAGTATTAGGGATGCATGATGTGCTAAGTATGAAAGTATCCCTTTTTATATTCCATTGATCATGCGTGTAAGAGCAATGCAAAAAAGTCATGAGTTACAAGCGTTATTACCCTGGCTTGGCAACAAAGTTTAAGGGGGGGGGGTAATATGGAATCACTTTTTAGCTGTCGGTCTGTCCATCCACCCATGCATTCTGTTTGTGCAGGATTTGATGCCAGCCATAACTTTTTATGCCCCCGATCTTCAATTCCGGGAATATAGTTGTTTGGTTTGTCTGTTTTTGTCCGCACATACATTGGCCATAACTGTTGGGGAGATCGGTGCACGACGCTCGGCATGAGGTCAGACTCCTTTCATGGGAGGTAAATGGTTGTGGTATACCTTATGAGCAAGCCCTTTTTCTACTGGGTGACCCAAATTTTTGGTCGGCCTCCCCCCTGGCAACCCTCTGTGTCGTTGAGGTTTGACCTACTTTGTCAAAGACAAGCATCAGTGTGTAGGCCGTGTTGTATGGCCTAGCGCGCCTCGCTCGCGGGCCAATGATAGACCCATGATGGTAAGGATGGGGACTTTCATATTACACATGTCGTTGCTTCTGACGCGTCTGAATTTGACGAGAGGCACCCGTATAATCTAACTGGGTGAGCACAAAATTTTTGACCCGCTGATTGAGGCACGTGCGGCTGGCGCCACTCCTTGCGGAAAGCGAGTGTGGGACCGGATGTATGTGTGTGCGGTGGCAAGGTCACTCAGTGATTGCCTACGAACACTTTCGCTACGACATTGCGGCGGCCCGCACGCCGGACGCCGGCCACAGAGATACGGAACGCTTCGTCTCTCGTCACTGGCTAAGTGTCGTGCTTAGGAACTGGGTGTGAGGGAATAGTGAGGACACCGGGAGTTGTGGCGAATAGCGCCGATCTCACGATCTACTCTGACAAGACCCTCTACTCCTATTCGCGGCCCCCTACACTCCTGGCGTATCGCAGTCTGACAGTGGGTTGCCTGTTCCACTAGTGGATTTCCCTCGATTGTTACATTCTTAGCCTCTCGCAGCACGAGAAACATTTTCTGGCACGCCTACCGCCTGATCTTCTCGGAGGGCTTTTGGGGCGTGTGCCTTTATAGTCGGAGACAAAGGAACTCTAGGAAGTTGCGCACCGTATTTCTTTACAGTTAGCGCTAAGTGATGCTAAGAGTAGAAAGCAGTAATATCCATACTTTTGTACATCTCGCGTGCTGCGCGTGGAGTATATCGGGCAAAGCCCCCTCCGTCATTCACTACAGGTGCCAGTGATGTCCCGGCGAGATTCTCAGCGTAAGGGGGCCGGCAAAGGTCGCGCTGCGTGGCGTTGGTGTACGACAAAAACCGAAATTCCGGTGCGCAGTCTATGATTCGTGGTGGAAATCTCAATATACGGCGCGGAGTGCGGCCGCAAAGCATAGCTCACGTCCTCACCGGCAACGGGTCGAGGCGGAGGCTGGATGTGTGGCAGGAACTCGCTTCATTAACCGTGTGTGATAAATAGTAATAGTCGGTTACCGACAAGACTGGAGCTAGAGATACTCTCCCAGAAGGAAACGATCTTCAGGTCACACGTAGCTCTTAGCGTCAACTCTGTGTGTCACCGGCGGGTGAGCCCTCTGGACCAGCGTTTTGATGCCTTCCAAAGCATTCGGTGGTTCAAGTCTATCATGAAATATGATGGGTAGCAAGGGATATCCCTCTGGAAGTTGGGGGTCTCAAAGGTATTGTGTGTTTACGTTGTTCATGCAATGCACAGATAAGGGTACATGTATTTACCCAAATTTGTACCAGATGTAATCATCACAGCCTAAGTCGCGTGATAGGTTTAGTAACAAATACCTTGGGGCCTGGCACCAAGCGTGGAACGGTGTGTTCTTACATCTCTCTCAATATATATACACTGATTTGCTACCAACGTATCGGATGAGGGACATCGAGGTGGACTAATTGCCGAGGCACTCTCTTTGAACAGGTATAGAAGATACGAAGCGAGTTATCTCTTGCGCAGATAAATGGTGGAGTTAAACTACCTCTAATCTCGACATGTGAGCGGTAGTAGCGTCGAAGTGCTGGGATATATACGTACGCTACGGCTCACCCCAGACCGCAGTATTAGATATCCTACTCTAGAAGCAATTCAGGAAGGATCTCTTAAGCATGATGGAGTGAATGGCGAATCTGTGCGGAGGAAGCTCGATGTCTCTCAGTCGACTATTTCGAACGGTGATACGCTCCGCAATCGGCGACGTCGCACCATAATCACTCAATTGGTGGTTACTCTGAGTTGGCGGAGAATCGACGAGCGCGTGTTGGCGTTAGTGTGACGCCTGCGCGTGGACCTGAGGTGTGCGAAGCGTTGCGGGGGCGCGAGGGTCTGGTACAAAGGTGGTGTGATTGCGGGGACAGATGCACGAGTGGTCCGACAGCAGGTTGCTAGCCGGAGGCTCGAAAGCCAGTGCAGATATATCACTCCCGTAGATAGCGTGTATAGAGATAGCTGCATGGGCTTGTGGAGGTGAGATATGTAATACTCGGGCATTACGTCTCCGCCTCGCTCTCCATAGCCCGCCACGAGTCGCGGACGGGCTCTGTTACGTATGCTGGAGTGTAGTGCCGCTCCTCTCGCTAGCGTGTCGGGGCTCTCGCGCAGACTCAGTAGTAGGGCGCAGGATGGGGGGCGTGCATTTGCACACTTATGGGTGGGCTATCATCCCGACGCCCTAGTAAGATAGATCCATAATATATACCTGAGGGCCAGCGCGCTACCGGGCGAGGTGTGTGTGTTCCGGCTCCGCTCGGAAGTAAGAACCAGCGTCTCAACAGCTCTCTCTCTCTGCATGGTGTGTTCGCATCTCCATGGGAGCGCGGGGATGGCGCGACAATGTGCTTCTGGCGTACAAGAAGTCCAGTGCATATAGTCTTCCATGGTATCAGAATCGAATTTAATAGCTCTGCCCACCGCACTAGTGCGCTCCCATAAAAGATTAAAAGAAACGTCAGTGTGCCGGCGTGCGGAATTATAGAAGGCCTGTCTGGTGAGACACGCTCCGGCCCTCTCTCCGGTGCGCGTGGTGACACAAAGTTTACCTTGGCGACTCCATATATCGGGCAGTTTATAGGGCTCGCATGTGTCTCAATCTCTCAGATGTGGGTGTGCCATTGTGGGCACAGCGGGTGAGGTGGGGTGTGCCTGCGACCCAAGGGCGTATGTTAGGGCTGACCCGCATTCTGGGGAACGCACTCTCTCTCCTTCCCTGAGAAAAGGTGGTCTCGACACTCTCAAAGAACCAGCTCTCCCTCCATGTTTGGAAAAGCGCGCGAAGCTCGAGATACAGGCGCTGCTCGAAAAAAGTGGGAGCCCCCTCTAGGAGATAGCTCCCTACTCGAGGAGTGTGGAAGGCTAACCGCGCTCGATAGTGACACCACGACATAGTACTCTCTCCTCGACGCTTGCTTGGTCTAAGGAAATTTATTGCCAAAGCAATGAACTGTAAAAATTTACCATGCATTTTTTTCCTTTTGAAAAGATAATGACATCTATCCTGATATTTCTTATAAACTTGGGCTGGGAAGAAAAATATTTAAAAAACGACGCGTGGCGGGAGTGCATTGTACATTTTTGTGTGTGTTACTTTATTCTGTGTATATACCAAAATACATGGTTCAAAGGACGTTGATATTTAATCGGATGTATTTTCCATTAAGAAGCTGGGGTGAGATTGAGAGCAGACTAGCTGTCTCTTGGTCGCCTTGAACATTTCTTAGACGGTTACTACGAGGCAGAATGTAGTCATTGCATCCTCCATGGCTGACTCCTCTTAGTGCAATCAGTGGCCCAGGAAATATTCAGCCCATAATTAGATTATGATGTATAGAATTTTGAAAGTTTTCCCAGAGGATTGTAGACAACCACCAAAAAACATAGTATTGTTGAAGTATATTAGAGTATACCCAACATATGCAAACGTCAAGATAATGACTTTAACCAAAACTTGCGGGTGTATTGGGATGTTGCAGTGTTCAGATAGAGGGAACACGAGTAAGTGACGACTGAATATGAGCTTAAGTTGGAGATGAACATTTGAATTTATATTGCATTTACATATGAAAGCGTAGAGGATAGGGTGGCAGATGTAATGTGTGCGGCTTTCGGCATCATTGCAGTTTAATTTTTTTTTAATGCGTTATTTAAACTGTTTTGGAAATCTTGCGCGGGCGCAAAACCTATTTCTCAAACAGCGACGAGAGTTACTGTCCATAGGAAACATAGTCGAGATAAGTAGAGGCGTACAGGAAATGCGCTTATGGGCTAAGTGGTGCACAGCCTGTGAGAGCGTCGCCAGAGAGGAATCATACTATGTAATAAAGAAAAAAGCCGCCCCCCCCCCCCCCCCCTAATATTGTCATGGCTTTTTAACTTGCCAGGACAAATGTCCAATCGAAAGTGACTTGCAGTGTCCAATGGTCACAACTTATTTGAAAAGCTTTAACAGGGAAACGTCTATCATTTCAACCAAGGGGATAGAGCACATAGATATCCTATGACCAGGCCCTCTCAATGGTATGAAGACTTGAAGGACAAAGTAATTTGTACGGCTTTTATTGTGGTCATGGGTTGCATGCTCGTAAAGGTTTTACGAGATCCTGAAAATCTTCTGATGATACTGTCTTCTCCAATATTATATATTTGAAGTACCAGCCCAACAACATGCCCCACTCTCACTATTTTAAAATTGAAGTTTTTCCTGGGCGCGGGTAACAGAACGACAAGGTAAGGTTTACATGTAGTGTACGAAATAAATGCTTTCAGTCAGAGAGCCTTTCCTTTATGGTTCTCAGCCTTTGGACCTTTTGTGACTCAGCGTGGTGGTCTTCTCTTCGTCTAAAACACTAACAATGCGCTTACATATAGATACATATACAGCCTAAGCATCGTGAATGGTGTTGTATGTGTCTCATTAGAAATTTGGCAAGGACCTATTCCTTTAGCCAAGTCTCTTTATGCTATAGCCCTCATGATGGATGAGGCGACTCTCCTAATTGGAGCACTCCAAGACCTTGAATTACCTAGTGTGACATTGAGATACCGTTATCTTTTTCTATTTAGCGCTTTGGAGCCTTTTCAAAACAATATCTCCATTATTGAATCTGAGGGGACGCTGCCGACCAGATGAGGGGATATGGCTTTGATTTTTCACTACAGATGGCCACATAGTAGATAAACCAAAGCTAATTTCTGACGACTTTACAGAGGATGGTAGGATCTGTATGGTAATACGTTGGCACAGCAAAATGACTTAATAAACTAGTTGCAAACAATGTTGTGTTTATACGATCAGATATGCCCAACATTTAATTATTAACCACCTTTTTATTTCGTTCGTGTCCATGAACAGCCATCTCAAATGGGAATAATTACATGTATTATAGATACAAACAGCAGTCTCAATCAACGACTGAAGAGGACAGATACATCCTCCACGAGTGTTTCGAACATATAGACTGCTTGATTTTGGCACAAGTTACATGCACAGCCATTGAAAAGTGGGATGCAGGAAGCTCTTCACAATCATAAACAATGGTGGATAGCTTCCATGTTGGACATCACCAGCGATTGTCTCAACATATTGGGAGAGTCCCGCTCGGTTGTTAGTGTAGTCATATAGGCTAATTACCTACAGGTCAATACGACTCGGCATTTTCGCGGTCTTATACCTATACAGGCGCAACACGTAGTGGTACCTCTCGCACTTTGTAGGTTAGTAAGCTGATGGAACAATTAAGAGCTCTTTACTCACAGATAAAAACTTTATTACAAAGGCGAGGTGTGTTAATACGGAGGAGAGTTGCGCCAATGTACTACCATGTATTTGAATAGTTCTCAATTTTAAGAACTTTACAAATTCGTTTTACTGAATGAGAATTTGATTCTAAATGATCGTAGGACAATTCCTAGTAACAACTGTAAAATGGTGGCACGTTATAACAATCTTACATGGTCATCAGACAGCGCTTAGATTAGTCTATTAATTTCTGCGATTTTTAAACTTTTTGGCTAATCGGCAATACCGCATTTAAAGTCGGCTCATTGGCTTAGAATTTTGACTTAGGCGCGGATTCCGGTGAAAAGTAGAGATTCCTTAGTGATAAAATATTATACCCTAACCAACACACTGAACAGCGCACGTCGGCTTGGTTTTAATTTCACGGTAGTTGATATAAATCGTGCCATGTAGCCGAAGCTTAAACCCACTAGAATTTTTGGCGAAATAATTTCATTGTCCGCTTTCACAGGATGGACTCATTGGAATACTTTGATATTGATGAATTATTTCTGGATTTTATTAATTATCTTAGAAATAGCAATGTATCTATTCATACTTCGCGCTTGGTGTTCCTTGGTTTACAAGTGTAGCGTTAAGTCTCTTCGGATAGCGGTATGGCACTGTTCCGACTCTGTATGATTTTTAATCCTTTATTCTTAGCACTTTCGTGGTCATACCAAGTACACGTGCGCTCCGGAAGTCGGCGAAAGTTCCATAAGGGCCTCGTTGTAGAATACGCGGCGCGGGGATTGCAGAGAGCTTGGCTGCGAGTGCGAGTCAGACTGAGCGGCGCTGTCCAAAATCTGCGCATTCCCCCAGAGAAAGACTACACACCAGTAACACGGGAACCTGATGGGGCGTGTGTGGACAGCGAGGAGCTGGGGGTCTTTTTAATCGGGGGCGACTTGTGTGATTATGGCTTCCAAGGTGTCATGCTTCAGGGTGTGCAATATGTGTTGTTAAAGAAAGAATCTTCTTCAGCGACCGGGGAATAGAAGACTACTCTCGCTCTCTTGTGTTATAAGGGTCACAGTATGTGTGACTGTGAGGTTCTTACGGCAAGTTGAGATACGAGTTGTGTTACTCTCTTCAAAATTAAAGTATTTGCGTGATCGGACATTATCTGGCGAGATTCAAGTCAGGCTTCTTTCTGTGTGTATAAACAAAAGGTAGCACTTAGACTTCGTGGATGTCTCCGAATGTAACATGCAATGGTTGTTATGGCTACATACCTAGAATTTGCGATTTGGTATGAATGAGATCTGGTATAGTTGCACAATGATTAACTTAGGATACCCGTGTTATGAAATTAAGAATATAATGACTTAGTGCAAGGTCAACCTTATATCCAATTAAGAGGAAAGATTGTTGAAGTCACTAGAAGTAATTTATTCAACCTTAGCGAAAATAGTTTACGTACATTAGGGGGAAAAGAACTGCACACAAGAAAGATAATATTCTCTCTGGGGGAAGAACCAATTTTGGAAAAAATTATAAAACCCCCTTGCTGGGAGTTCCGGAAGCGCAGATTTATGGGCAGTGTTGCGGAAAGGAGCTTGCTAACTTGACTGAAGGCTAAGACTAGGAAACGGCTTTCAGTTAAATGAAGTTTTAATATGGTCGCCCGAAGTGTAGTATAAATGCTAAGAAACGTATTACAGTTCCTTCCAACCGTTGCTGATAGAATGGTTCTACTTTTTCGACTCAACGGTCAAATTTTCCGAAAAGAACAGGTCAGCCGATTCGTATGACCTCTAATTTACAATAGTAAGAATTTATCCGGCCCCATAAGGACTGTTGGTTAGGTGCTTCGTGTTGAAGTAGTTCATCACAAAATTTCAGTATAAATAAGATATGAATGATATAGAGAAAAAACGGACACTTGTGATTGTGCCAAAGCTATTCTGACTCCTTAAACTTAGCTGGATAATGTACATGATTAACAATTTTGATGAGTATATATTTGGGCAACTTCGAGTGTACATAGATGATGATAAACTTTTAGTTCTCCTTAAAACG
>CAJDSM010136500.1:0-14380 GCA_903981925.1 Ostrea lurida | reverse complement strand
CATTTGGATTTTTGACCAATTTCTCATATTTATACCGAGGCGGGTCCAGATACTAATGCGTACCCCAGCAATCGGCATTCGTTAAAGCGATATCCTTCACCACGCCAGTAGGGTCAACGTCTCCCCATGTTGAGTGATATATTGTCGAGTGCAACGTTAACAGTTAATAATCATTTTACTATCAACCTATTAGTTTCCAAAAATGGTTACCTTCTTCTCTTCAATAAAACAATTTAAAAAGTTTTACAAATTATAGTCATTATAAATGCTACCATGTCCTATGCTTTTCAATGTTTACCCTAGATGGAATAAAATATGTATTTTAATAAATTCTGCTTGAAATTTACATAAATAATCTGTACAGAAAGATAAATGTATTTATTTTATTATTAATCAAAAATTTCTTAAGGGAAGTAATTCCAAAAATACAACGGAATCGACTCCCTTCATAAACACTAATGTTGCCCATATACACGTGGAACCAAGAAACTGCCCTTTCCACTTTTCTTTACAACTTACCACTTTCCCGTATATATCATTTCCCCCTAAAAACCATCTATAGTATTTTCACCCGCAAAATTCACAAGCGCTTTGGGTCTATAACTACAAAGAAAATTTGAAGTATGAATTCTTGATTTTGATTGGCTGATTGGATATTGCAATATTTCGAATATTGAAATTTCGAATTTGGATTTGAATTTAGAATTGTCGAATTTGAGCCTTCTGGGCTTTTCGCCTACATATAGCATGCACATGAAATATCATATCTTGCGTAAGTTTTGAGCCTAACAAATGCAATCTCAATAGTATTCTATTCGACATCAATTTGCTTCCAAGTACCTTTAACAACTGTCTTCTGTTGACATGGCAGCTTGCAGTACATCTTCTAACACCACTGACTAGAATTAGAAATCTTGTGATACAATAAATAAGGGAACAGATAATATTCTCGGTGTTCTTCCTTTCAAGGGTACTTAGTCTACTTTACATGTACATGTAGATTATTGCACTGTATCATAAGGACACGCAATGCAATAAAACGACAAAGGAAAAAAGGTTTTCTACGAAAGCCCGTTAAGGCTCATTTCGACATTCTAAATTCAAATCCAAATTCGAAAATTCAATATTCGAAAAATCAACGATTCAAGATTCAATATCCAAAATCAGCCAATCAAAATCAAGACATTCATACTTCAAATTCCTTTGATTAAATAGACCCCAAAGCGCTTGTTAATTTTGCGGGTGAAATACTATAGTTGTTAGGGGGAATGATATATACTGGAAAAGTGTAAGTGTAGAAAAAAGTGGAAAATGCAGTTTTCTTGGTTCCACGTGTATATGGCACATTAGTGTTATGAGGAAGTTCGATTCCGTTGTATTTTATGGAATTACTTCCCCTTAAGAAATGTTGATTATTATAAAATAAATTACATTTATCTTTCTGTAAAGATTATTCTGTAAATGCCAAGCAAGAATTTATAAAATACATTATTATATTCACAATCTAGGTAAACATTGAAAGCATAGGCATGGTAGCTTATAATGACTATAAATGTTGTAACAACTTTTTAATTTTTATATGAAAGAGAGAGAGGTAAACATTTTGGAAAAATTAATAGATTGACAGAAAGATTGATTATATACTGCTTAATTAACGTCGCACTCATAATAATTTCACCCACGTGGGACGTTGACCACTGCGGGTGGAAAGAATTTCCGCCTCTTACGAACACGCAAGGCGATACTGGGGCCTAATCTAATCTGGGACCACCACGGGTATAAATAGAGAAATTCGGGTCAAAATCCAAAATGAATCGCAACTGTCACGTATTCAAATTGTCGTTATGACTGAATTCATGCCTCTTAAGACGATGTTGTTAAAACGCTGAACGAACAACGGAACGAAATTTCTAAAAATAAATATATTAATTTAGCTTCACAAAAATCGGGGGGGGGGGTTCATTTAAATCGAAATCAGAATTTAGGAATTTACAGCTGAATTAAAAAGTAAATCAAAGCTGGTAAAGAGTTTACATGAAGAATCTTTGAAAATTCGGCATTGGTAAATTGTTAAAGAGCTTGCGGGCAAAGAACTCAAACAAGGTTTGTAACACAACACCCCTCTTTCCGCGAGCCAAAACGTCTTTAAATCAACACGCATGACAGCTTTGGGCGTAGGAGCCGGGGTGGGTGGGGTGTTTTTATGCCCCTCCCCCCTTTATCAAGTAACTTTTTTTTTTCTGCTACATGTCACATAATTAGAAGTCCCCACCCCCCAATAGTGTTTTATTAGAAGTTTGCCCCCCCCCCACTTTCATGTGTCTATTATCCCCCTTTTTATTTTGCTTGTCCACACTATTTAGAAGTCCCCCCCCTTCAGGTGTGTTATTAGCTTTTTTATATAAATGGGGGGGGGGGGGGGGCTTGTCACACTATTTAGAAGCTTGCCCCTCCCCCCCCCCCACCCCCGTGAAAAATAGTCCTACGCCTGATGGACAGTTTAGTATGTTATAAATGATTCTTTTCAAGGTCAAAAGTTACATTGTAACTTATTGTCTTTCGAGTTTAATTCATTTCTTTGTTTACCTTTTTACCAAGCAGAGACTTTAGTGTCCGCAGCACTGCAATCCTAAATAATATCAATAGGATAGGACTTATGACTTATCATAAATACATGTACATGTTACGTTTATCATAACGAAAATGACCTTTTAATTCCACTTAAACATAATTCTCTTCCATACATCATTGAAATAATTTGAAATTCCTTCTCACTAGGATCATAAAACCTCAGTTTCCATTTCTTGGGGGGGGGGGCGGGGTATTGTTTAGATACTCTTTCCTTTCCAGTTTAATTCAATAGTATTTCGGGTTTGGTTTTTTTAAGGTTTTTTAAGGTCAACCAGTTCGTGTACAGTTCATCCACTTTACATGAATGACCCCAATGAGGCAAACCTCGCATATCGGAATCACTCGCTTTTTAGATGTTCGACGTGATAGATAAATGTACAAGTATATTATACGAGTGTAGGCTTCAAATCAAAGTCCTTTCCATATTGTTTTAAAATACATGAACTAGATATTATTCTCATCGTTTCAATATTCTGTTGGGGGTGGGGTGGTGGGGGTTAGGGGATATTTCATTAATAAACTAACAAAGAATCTTCTCTGAAGTGGAGCCCAGATAAAGTAACAAAATTTGAAAGGGTCAGCGGATATCATAGTTAGTATATTCATTTTTACACAAACAAATTTGTCAAAATCGAGGAGGAGAGGGGCGTCAGAAAATGACAAATTCGCGAAGAAAAGGGAATGGCTACCATAGGTGCCTCACTTTAATATATTTCCTCACATTCAAACTACATAAATCATTAATTAGCATGGAGTATATGAAACGGCAGATTCGAGAATGTCTATCCATTCCCTTTGTAATTTGCTAAGTTCCTGTCCATAATAAGCTTAAAATCAGTTTTCCGTTTCGTTCCGCATTAGCAATACCCTCTTATGACTCACCTGAGACACTTGCATTTAGCCACTATATTAATTTATGGACAAATCACCAATTATTGACTCCATGCATGGACTGGTGATGTCCCAGACTTCAAGAGTGAAAGGACTTACTTATATATAGGGACTGGACCAGTTTTTTAGTCACACATGGAACTAGGGGGGGGTGGGGTTATGTACATATGCACATTTTGTACCATTGACTAAAACTCGGCTTGACATTTATTTCACTGCCACTGGCCAGCCCACAGATAATTTGTAATATTCTATCAATAGATAATCTGTGTTTTAAAGAATTATATCTAACTAACTACTGTAAACATAAGTTCGGCGTAACCTAAGTTGTTTTTGATAAAAAAACGTCGTACCGACCCTAATATGACATAAAATTGTGTTAATATTTTAATATTGGCAATGGACAAAAGACATCGTGATTTATCTATCTGACCGATAAATAAAAACTTCATATAAAAATAAAAAAGTTTTACTTATTATAGTCATTATAAATACTACGTGTCTCTATGCTTCAATGTTTATCCTAGATTTTATTTGTAAAGTGTAAATAATATAAATTCTTGCATGACAAAAATCAGAAATATTCTCACAAAGAAAATGATTATTTTTACAGAATCAGAAAATTTCTTAAGGGAAGTAATTCCATAAATAACAACGGAGATCGCTTTCCTCAACATACTAATTACCAATGCAACGTAACCAGAAACTGCCCTTTTCCAACTTCTCAAAGAGCAACGTGTCATCCTTTGATTCAGTAATTGCATTTATCCCGCCAACAAATACTTTGAGTAGTAAAATTGGATTCACCCCGCAAATATCAGGGAAAGCGCTTGCGTGTATATAAAACTACAAAGAAATTTAGTATGAATTCTGATTATTGATGGGATGATTTGGGATATGAATCTTGGAATCTTGCGATTCGAATATATTGAATTTTCGAATTTTGGATTTTGAATTTGAAATGTCGAATGAAGCCTTCTGGGCTTTCGTAGGTTCAATATAAGACTATAGAATATTCCCATACGAAAAAAAGAAGTCCTGATTTTCTATTATTTTCACGAATATTACCAAAAATCATTAAGTAGTTCCATACTTTTAAAAAAAGTTCTGTTACCCTATATTATTCTTCTTAATAGCTAAAAAACTTATATTTACTAACCAAAAAAGACCATGTAAGACATACCTCTAACCGTGCATTTAACACACAATTCGACTATGGAGTACACACACCCTTTTTTCAAAAAATCAAAAATTAGCCAATAAGTATATCTCATATTTTATTATTCAGAACACCAAAATACCT
Source organism: Ostrea lurida (assembly GCA_903981925.1). Classification (NCBI taxonomy): domain Eukaryota; kingdom Metazoa; phylum Mollusca; class Bivalvia; order Ostreida; family Ostreidae; genus Ostrea; species Ostrea lurida. The sequence goes on along the minus strand of CAJDSM010136500.1, from coordinate 9,555 downwards.
CTTACTTGATGTAAGATAACCAAAAGCAATTGTAATCTTTGTATTAAAATTAAAATTCAGATATTTAACCGAGAATGTTATTTTTTCTGAAAATGTACTTTTCGACTGGAAGAAAAAAGCTGAAAACTGTTCGATATCGGAATTAAAAAAAAATTAGCTGTTACATTACCAGTTTTTAAAAAGAGTTATTTAGAGATTGTACTTAGGTCACACAATTTTGTTTTTTTTATCATAATGCCCATGTAGATTTTTCAAAATAACAAGTTAAACAAGTATACCCCTATAATGACCAATTCAACTTTACAAGAAATTGTTACATGTTAGAAAAGCTTTAAAGAGAAGATCTCCCAAGAAGATTATATTATTACAATCATGCTAGATAAAACACATAGTAACATGAATTGAAAATATGATTATCTGCGTCTTGACATGCAAATAAAATACAGAAATTAGCAAGAAGGGGGGGGGGGGGAGGTAAGTATGATGCCTACATTTTTTCTCCCCTGACAGGATTTCCAAAGGTCATGACACGATATTATATACATGTGTTATTTTCTTTTCAATAGGTGTTGCGTACAGATTTGACCGCAAGTTTCAAGAAATTGAACTTTATTGTTAAAATATACCCTTTACCGAAACAATACAAAAAGCATGATGACTAAAAATATGTTGTTGTATTTTTCAATCAGAGATGGTAAACAGAAATATCTTCAGAAAAGCAAAACCAAGATTTCCTTACAGTATGCAATTTAAATTGATCGAAATTCAATTTCCGTTAAAAAATGAAAATATGTAAATAATGACAAATTATTAATCTATTGTTAGTACAGATGTTTCTATAATATTCAAGAATTGGTACTGAAAAATCCAGCCCAGGTGCATCGATTCCAACTCTAACTCGAATTTGATATATGATACGCCACAGTTCATGCGATTTGAAAAACTTTCAATTCAGGTCCTTACGAATTTTCCGTTCATTAGACTTCACTGTAGGCGGACCATTTCGGTCGCAACGACACATCTAGTTTAAATATTAATAAATCATATACGGTACCAATTTTGATGCACCAGATGGCATTTCGACAATTATATGTCTTCTTCAGTTGATGCTCAACCGAAATGGTTGGAAATCCGAAAATGAAAGTAAAAATTTCATAAAGTGAACAAGTAGTGCCAAACTGAGCCAATATTACTTCGAAGATCAGAGCTCTGCCTGAGGGAGATAATCCTTAATTTTATATGAAATTTCTAATTTTACATTGCAATTAAATACTATTCAAGCTAGTAACCATGTTCATTGGGAATAGGTAGTTGAACAATGAAGGACCAAAATGTTTATATACTAAATTTGACAACAGAGTATAGGTGGCGAATTTACACTTACGTTATGGAATGATAACACACTTTTTAAACGACAAACATTTCTTCTCAATAGCATCATGGGTTTGAGTAATACAAAGCAGATAATCCAAGAACCAAATTTATCAAAAAAATTAAGTTTTCGTTTCCTTCATTATTTAAACTGCCATGGAGGAGTAAGCTCCTGCTTGCTGACGGTCACACCCGCTGTAGCCGTAGTCGAAACATGGTAAACGGTTTATCCGTCGTCAAATCTTAGTACGAAAATGACAGTCGTAACAAAGGGTATGAAACAAATCAGTCATCATATGACTTGGTGATAATTTGTTAAATCGCAACAAGTCATTATAGCGACCGTTAGAATTGGCAAAATGATGACGGTTAAACAAGATTCGTTATAACCTGCAAGCATACAATATTGAGTTAAGTAGTTGACCTGCTTTAAAAATCATCATACGAAACAAAAAACTTGCCGTTCTTCAACTTACTATAGGTATATGCGATGTTCTTATCAATTAAAATATAAATTTTCACCAATTTATGTCCATTGAAATATCCTGACGAACTTGGAAATAAGGACACCACAGAACTAACGATGTGCTTCATTTTTGGAATTTTACTTAATATTGACTAATGGCAGACTGGACAACTACATTTATGATGAAACGTGATGACTTTGACTTTGCAATTGTCAAACTCTTCTTTTGTGTATTAATGTACCACTATCACCTGCTTATGGTGTGGTATGTCTCTCAGTGTGATTCGATACCAAGGGCATGCCATGCGTATGCGGACTTTTTAAAGCGCGAGGCCAACTACAACAAAAAGTTGATGCTCAGGTTAAACGAATCTTGTTTAAACATCATTCGCAAATTCTACGTCGCTATACAGAACCTTGTTTGCGATTACAATTATCACTAAGTCATATGGTTGACTGATTTGTTTCATACCCTTTGTTAGACTGTCATTTTCCTACTAGGATTTGACTACGGGTAATCCCGTTACTTTATTTCGACTGAATGGCTCAACGCGGGAGTGACCGGTCGAGCAGAGGATGCTTACTCCTCCATGGCACCTGATCCTGCCTTCGCTTTTCCGTTCGAAAGGGGGGGGTCCCCCCGTGTTGCCTACACTCGCGTTTTGTATATATATGTGTTTTTGGACTAATGTTACGTTTGATACTTTGTTACTTCGCCATTTTATATCAACGTTTCAGCTCAACAATGACCGGATTTACTTAACAAACAATTTATTTTCACACACTTCAACAATAATGTATGTATTTGTGAATTGCAAATAAACTCTTACTAGTTGATAATCCATTTTCACTTGTTCCTTGTCTCGTTTGTGTACAGTTTTTTCACCGGTAGGCAGAGGATGCTTACTCCTCCATGGTACCTGATCCTGCCTTCGCTTTTGTCGGATGTCCGTGTTGCCCTACACTCGGCTTTGTACATATATATATATTTTTGGATTATGATCATGTTTAACACGATGTTAACTTATTTATATTTTAAACGCAAACATCAAGGACATAATATTTTCTGTGTTTTACAGTATTTGTTTTCTTTTCCCTAAAGTGACATTGACACATGGACTTATAAAAACTGTACGAAGTTTCATTAAGTACCCCACTGTCTTTGTATTCTTACTCTTTTTCAAATATCATATTTTCAATTATTAGTTTATGAAAAAAGTAGACATATTCATTAATTATCCTGCAACCCTTTTTTTTTTTTTTAAAAAAAACAATCCTTTAATTTGAAGTCCTCATGTGACAAAAATGAACCCCAGCTTAGCGCGTGATTTGCATATTTAATTATCACAAACGCACTGTTCACGATTTCCCCGAAGAACCGTCTTGTACAGTAAGTATGAAAAATTTTAATTATCAGAATTTCACGATCTCCCCGAAGAACAGTCGTTCATGCATATATTGTTATCTAGTATTTTCTAATACATATCTTCTCTTCTAAACCTGGGGAGAATTATTGATTAACAATGATTATAAAAAAAAACCAAAACCCCCAACTACAATACATATTAATTAGCATTTAGATTGGTTAATGTCAAAAGTAAAATTTAACTTAATAGATCAATTTAAACAACGATGGATGTCCGACCTACACATTCTATCCAAAGCCACAAACTATGGAGTGAAGTATGATGAACTAAAATTGGAAGAAATTATCTAGATATTCCACCCAAAAATGATGTTATGGCATTTTGGACCCTAACAAACAATACTGTATAATAAGCGTGTGAGATTTGTGATGAGTTTTACTATACATACATGATTGAAAGTCTCTAACGAATGTAAAGGCAAAGATAACGAACAGTGATCAATCTCGTAAGTCCCAAATAGAATACCCCCCCAATAATTTTGGCAAACACGGACCCTTAACACATCAGAGGTGGATGAGGTGCCTAGGAGGAGTAATCATCCCTGTTGACCAGCCACACCCCCACACCCGCCGTGAGCCCATGCATAGTCTTGATCAGGAAAACAGAGCAATCCGTAGTCAAATCAGTGTGCGCCCCCCCCCCCCCCGGCCTTAACAATGGCTATGAAACACATCAGACAGCATTTGACTCAATAGTAGGTAATACTGGTAAACTAAATGTATATGACGACCATAGAATTTACGAAATGCTGCCTTTAATGAAACAATGTTTATCATCAAATAAATACGCCCTGAAAAAAGATAAATTGAAAAAATACCATGAATTCAAACAATGCTCTCAATAAAAAATATTATTCTCCTTGAAAATAAAATTGATAAAACGTGCTTCCCAGCATATTATTGACTGTTCGAATCTTAAGCTGAATTATATTTTCATGAAAAATACTTGAATCTGATTTTGGCCAAGGAACTGGAAACACATAATATTTCCCTCTGAGTTTAGAAAACACGATCCATGGGAGACAATGTCTAGCAACAGTCAGCATTACTTGTCAACGGGGATCCTTTTGTTGTTGGTTGTATATAATTATTTTAAAATCCAACGAGCAAATTGAAAGGGAGGGGGGGGGGGGGTTACTGCTAAACCAACATAATATTTCTGCGTAGAGCACACACGCACAAGACACTTCCTAGTCAAATCGAATTCATATGCAAATTGTAACTAAAACTACAGTACTTGAGTGAGCTGCAGGACTTGTTGATTTGCTCATCAAAATGTTTCCACCGCGCTGAGAGCCATTTTCTGACCTTCTGCAGCAAAGCTTTTGTCAAAAGTGCTTTGCAAAGAATATCACTATGACGGAGTAACTGCTCACTCAACAGAGAACCAAAGAGGAAGTAATTGTTTTTTATACAGGTCGTAATTTCTCTTATTCTGCATTTTATGTTTCAAACGTTTACATACTCCATCGATTCCTCCCATACGTCCAATGCTATTTTGTAGTTAAGTATTACACATCAGCTCGAACTATCTACCTCAATAGACACTAAACTATATTTCGGTGATGGAATTCTAAGATTCTCAGATTCTTTCAAATCTAAAAATTGCTTATCATCTTGGCGACACTGTGGTACATTTTATTATTTCAAGTATTACTTCAAGGGCATCTTTCATTTTTATAGTAGATGATTTAACAGCATCAGAACATGTCAGGTTTACAGAATGGCCATAGCAGTGCGAATAAAGAGCTCTACTCTCTTTCACAGAAAAGATTCTTTGCAACTCTACTTTTAACCCTGTCATTGAAGCAGACATATCATAAAACTGGCCCTGTAATGTTTAAACTGGGCAAGATATCAGTGGTTGGAGAAACGACTGTATGGGATTTAACAGTGATCAATCTCGTAAGTCCCAAATAGAAAACAAAAACAAGTGTTGGGTAAACAAGGACCCCTGGACACATCAAAGGTGGGATTAGGTGCTCAGGAGGAGTAACCATCCCCTGTTGACCCGTCACATCCGCCATGGACTCATAGTCTTGATCAGGTTAAACGGAACAATCCGTAGTCAAACAGTGTATGAAAAACTAAATCGTTATAACGACCATATAAATTTACAGAAAGAATATAAAGGAATGAAAAAAGAAAGCCTCTAACACTATATAGGATTGGATATTTCGATTAGAATTTTATATCAGCTTGAATGCAGAATTTCTATATGCCCCAAATATGTATTTGTTTATATTTTATAATAAAGCAAAAACAAACCAACCCCAGACCAATACAAACACTAAAATTACAACACAGAAAGCACACCTGCACATACATGTATTTCCCATGATACTCGAGTTTGCGCAGGTGTTGTTGAGTTGTACTTATGGATATCAACAATTGCAACAGCTCATTTGATTATTGGCTGAGAAGCTCAGCAGAGGGGAGACAGTGAGAATGCCTGGTAAATGCAACTATGTCGTGGTTCTGTCCTATCTATTTCACCCTGTTATGACGTGCAATATGTGCATAAAACCAAGCAATGATCATGAAACTGGCAAAAGATTACCTGTTTCCCAGTTCATGGTGCTATCTAAAATCGGTCTTCAAATGTGTTTCAAGCAATGTGAAACGTACGCTACGTGTTTGTCGATCAACTTTAACCGGAGAATGTTAATGTGTGAATTGAACAGTCAAAAGAAAAATGAGAGTTTGCTATTAGTAGATGATAGTGATTTTATCTATAAGGAGGTACCAGGCGTCGTAAGTACTTCATTATAAGAGATTAGAATGAGTGAAAGGTGTTAGCTGTTAAACGAGAAAGTTATTTATTTTCTTTTCTTAAAATCCCGAAACATGGATAACATATTGTGATTTATCCCATGTTTACTCCTTTATTCCGTGAATATCACTTACGCCGATTGTGACTTCACATACTTAGGTAAAATTTATGTCATTTGTGCACAAACACATTGACTTTGCCAATTGACTGGGTACAAAATAGTGGTAAACATTAAAGAATGAAATGTTAATATTGTGAAAATATATAACATTTATTTAACTTTATTCAGCAATAGAAAAGAATTCGTCTCAAACGTGAATTTTTTTCTGTGTTGTTGACGCATTCTTTCTTTATGCGTACTTGTGATGTTGGGTACTAGTTAGTGACATATTCAATGTAACACAGAAAGAAAACGGAGAAGGGGAGAGGGGGTAACAAGTGATAAAAGAATCTCCTATGGGTTGTTGTTTGATATAGTTTATATCCAACTCGTTTTGTGTTTTCTATCCCTCGCCAAGGCTCGGGGATAGAGAACTCACAACTTGTCGGATATAAATCATATCAAACCAAAAACCCATGGAAGATCCTATATATATTTATCTGAAATAAAGAAAAATAAATCTAAGAATGGATTTTTTAAAATGAACTTTTATTTTCCCCATCATATTGTTCCATAATTTTCTTCCTTGCAATAATGGTACAGATATTGTTTCCATAGCAACAAGAGAAAGAATTATATGAAAATGATAATTTTATGCTGCTACACATAAAGAGAAAAGTTTTAATATTTTTTAACACAAGTGTTTTCATATATACTTTCCTTTGAAGAAAAAAACCTATACATTATCAATAAACAAGAAGTAGAAATCATTTTGAGGGTAATTTGTATTGTTTTTCTGTTTCAGTTTGATTACAAAGACAAAAAATGTGGAAATCTATTTTGCGACCAGCACTCCAAATGTGTTCAGACGAAGTTTAACAATTTCGTGTGCATCACAATAGGTAGTATATGCTTTTAAATGCAACAATTAGCGTACTAGATATGAAAGCTAACTGTTCTCCACATTAGGTTTATATGTAAAGCAGTATCAAAAATAATAATGATTGTCGATGTGATTTTATTAATTTTGTTTTCTTAGGCCATATGACTAAATTTTATGATTTGCTTTTCGTAGTTGTAGTTGTAAACTTGGAAAATAAACGGATTGTAAAGAGTCGCAATCATCTCCCATCAATCCAATAGCCCTTTACCTCGTACAACTCTGGAGTTGTACAAAAGGAGAGGGGATCCGATTGCCATAAGTCACGATCACATTCGAATACGTTTTACTGATCATAAAGCTGCACAAAAATTATCCTTCTAGAAATAGAACATTACCATTGAACCTCTATGAAAGTATGAATAGTTGAACAACTCTTTTAAAAAAAACCAATGTATCAAAAGCCGAATTAGTTTGAATTGGTAATAACAAAAACTCATCTAATAAATCATGTAAGGTTACGGATTTTCAATGGGTGCATATCTTTAAACTTTTATGAATAAACTTTGATGTGAATTTAACGAACATTCCCAAGCGTGAAGAAATGCATATATAATGATAACATCATATTTATGATCAAATATAATTTATTTACAGAGAATAGTGTACGACCCTAGCGGGTCTTCATCAGGTCTAAAGCAAATCAAGCGTAATTATGATTAAAGAAACTAGTAAACTAGAGCGCATCATCAATCAACGGAGTAAACGAGGTACATGTACAACACCACTTGGTAGAATAACTCTTAGAAAAGCATTGCTTATTTCACAAATGAATATTTCTTTTCCATTTTATAAAGAATCTAAAAGAAAAATTCTTATTACGTTTCTATTATAATAAGGTGTTGTAATGTAGCCCACTCCCATCCCCATTCCTGTTTGGAAGAAGGCTACATTTCCATAGGATCTCCGTTATTGATCAGATGCAGGAACCCCGTTTACTTTGTTTCGACTACGGGCTCACGGCGGGTGTGACCGGTCAGCAGAGGATGCTCAGTCCTCCATGGCACCTGATCCTGCCTTCGCTTTTCTCGGAGGTCCGTGTTGCCCTACACTCGATTTTGCATATATGTTTTTTTTAATTTGGGACTATGATTACGTTTAACACATTGTTTACTTCGCCAATTTATATATTTTTTTCTAATTAATAAGGATTTCTAGACGACGATCAGCCAAAATTACAATGAAATAATTGAAAAACCGTTATGCATCGTAATACATAGTAAAATCTGGTGATTTTAACTATAGTAAGCTCCATTACCAGAGCGAATAAACATATAGATAGTCTTTATAACGATCTAGTTTGCCCATACAATCTACCGTTAGGTCACACGCTGTATGGCGTGTTTCATAGTAACTGCCACGCCATACTTTTACTTTGATTACTCCGTTCACTTGACCTAGACAGTGGGATCAAAGTGGGTATGACCGGTCGACAAAGGGTGAAGACTCCTACAATGTGCATGATTCCATCTCTTGTGTATCCGGACGTCCGTATTTGCCCGGCTCTTGTTTTGTTATGTTTAGGACTTACGAGATTGATCACTCTACATTATCATCGCCTTTTCATGCAATAACATTAAGATTAAAACACAAAGTATACAAATTTTGCCGCTCAGTTTTTGTTACTGAATATACATTCAATTATCAATGAAATAACACAAATATAATTCATTCTCATAATCCAAGAAATGATGTACAAGTAATAAACCACAGATACAAATTTGCGTTGCAGATACAACTGAATACTAGCAACTTGTTGTGCATGCCTAGATTAGCAAACTAACAAATAAATAAATTACTATTATATGCACTGATCCCCAGAAATATATTCCAGAATGAATTATTAATGTGAAAGACATTCTTATAAGTGATCACAAAGAAATGAAACATGTAAAACTGATGCATGCAAGTTAAACTTTAAAATGAAGTGCCCGGACGTAACACATATTTATTTTGTATAAAATGTCAAGTTAAGCATAAAGAAGTATCTGGACCTAAGATAGATTTAATTGGTATACAAAGTCAATTTTACAATAAATTTTTAATGACATTAAACAACCTTTTGTATAAACTACATCAAGAATAAATAATAACATTGATTAAAGGGAAAATTTTACGGAAAGCCATCTTAGTATAGAAATATGCGCGAACGTTGTTAAAAAAATAACCCCAGAATCACTTGCAAAAATATCCACAATTACCAGACAAATAGGCACACATGGCGTAAAGATATCTATCAAACACGAAATCAGAAATGTTAATTTCCTTAGAATTGTGTTCAGCATTCTTGAAAATGGGAATGGAACCGTGTCAAATTTTCCTGTCAAAGGCATTTTTCTGATAGTGAATAAGATCACGACTATCTTGTTTGATTTGAAATACTCCAAACACTTGGCTTGAGAACGTGAGGTTCATTTCAAATTTCGAGAGCCTTTGCCTAAATCAATATCTTGTATGACTTTATCAGCTGGTTTTCTCT
>CAJDSM010136461.1:0-10942 GCA_903981925.1 Ostrea lurida | reverse complement strand
CTACTTCATAATGGTACTCATGATACCGAACGACACAGTAATGCGGGAGGTCCGTTGTTGCCCTTACACTCAGATTTTGTATGTGTTTTTTGGATTATGATTACGTTTGACACAATGTTAACTTCGCCGTTTTGTATGTCATAACAGTTTTTGGTTAAGAATGCCAGTGTAACTTTACTCTCGAAATAAAAACTGTCAGGTCTCCTTACAAAGTTTTTACGAGGATTCATTCACAGACCCCATGCTCATTTCATACAGAATATTAGTTCCACTATGTTGCACCCAAGTTATTTAATTACAAACAGACGTTTTAGTGCTAGATATTTGAACAATTACAACGAAATCCTCCAAAGTGTACATGTTCCTCTTCCTTCATTGTAGATTTAATGTGTCCCGTCTGGTCAATTATTACGGGGGATATAAGATATATGTCCAAAATGAGGAGTCTTAAGCGAAGCTGATTGTCGTGAGATATTGAAAAAAATGATGGCCCATTTGAATCTTTTTTTATTTTTTACATATTATTGTAGTTGAAGTGTCTGTAACGCTATTATGAATTTAGTATGAGGTATGATATTTCAGGGTCATTGTGGCACGCTACAGGTTCATAGCAACCCCCATCATCTTGTTTGAAATAAGATCCATATGGGTAATTTTGATAAGTGCTTTAGAAGTTAGTAAACGAAGAAGGCTAGACTGTTTCCATCCCTTCCTTATATAGGCTCATATAAAAGAGTCAAGAGGTCTAGATAATGGGAATAATTTTTTAATTCAAACCTCAAATTTATTTGTACAAATGACAGTAATACCGACTGCATTATTTAGCTGTTGGACTATTTTCGAAAAGCATTTTTTTTGACAAATGAAGACACCATGCTTTTCCTATGCTCTGGAGAAGTATAAACTGACCATCTGCATTTCTTTTACTTTTTACAGATGAATGGTAGCTTATGTTAGCTGGTATAATTTGATTAAAAGTTATCGTGTGGAAATAGTCTGGTCATAATGTTACTATGAGATTCAACAAATATAAATCAATTGTTTATAATAATATTCAAATGAAAAACACATCGAGGGATTATATTTGCCACTTTCATCCATTCCTATAGTAAGCTGTAACTTGGTAAACGTCCAATTTGTGACGTTATGATTATTAATTGTGATGTCATCATTTTCCCGTAACTAAAGCAATAAACACGTGTTGATACCACCGCATCATTTCCTTAAGTCCCTTATTTCAAAAAGGTTCCTAAATTCGGATAACCTCGCTCATTTAAATGGCGACATTAATTCATGAATATCACTGAATTCTTCGGAAGAATCGCCAGCCGTTGGACAGAATCCGAGGCAGTGGAGCTTGACATTTGTCTGAATGGATCAAACGTATTCGGGAAACTATTAAATCCCGTTAACCATTTAGCGGGGAAAATGTGTACTATTTTATCCGGTGTCTTTAGAAGCCAAAAGTGATCAATGAGAAACATAGACATTTATGAAAAACTTTGTAAAAACTAGTTACAGCTGATAAGCAAGAACAACATGTCTTTGCTTAAAAGTCACTATATACTTGTCTTTTAAATAATAGGGTTTACTTCAACATCTGGGAATCCCATACTTATATTCCAGCAATCTGACTAAAGATGAAATTCTTTCAAAATCCCTTTCTGTTTGAATACTTTTTAATTTCTGAAGAATTCAGGATCAATTTTGAATTACCATACCTTACTGGATTTCCGAAATTGCATAAGAATTCTGTACAGAACAAAGATACATCGCTGTTCCAGTAAGTGCTTACCAAGCCCCTTATCCTACTATTAAACTAAAACTACTTAAAAGCTGTTAAAGAGTCACTTCAGAGATACGTTTCCACTACAATTTCAGGGAAGTTTGGCTGTCAATCAGATGTGGATTCTCAAAAACTCAAAGAGCTTTATAGAACACTTTAAGTCACGAGATTTTTCTAAAATTGAATTCATCTAAACGTATGATTCTCCACATTATATACAAACAATTCCTCACGATAAAATTAAAATATAAGCTTTTCAGATAATTGATAATTGCTTTTTGAACAATAAACGCCCCGAAATACAGGTTTCTGGTCGTTGGGAACACAAGATACATATTTTTGTCAGAAACCACTCTGATTGCCCACACAAGTACGGCTGATAGTAGATATTAAGAGCATGCTTGGGTTTCTTATTAGGATACTATGCGTTATGTTAGTTCTTGGAGGACCATGTCTCCAACATATGTTGGTATGTTCTATGGGAACTAAATTTGTGCCCCCTTTATTGGCAACTTATTTTTCATATTCATACGAAGCAGAATTTGTTCCAAAAAATGTTACGGATTAAAAACAAAAAAATTGTCGTGTTTCTTCAACCTTACTTATAGGTTATTATAGACGATTCTTATCAATTAACAATCATAATTTGTTCACAAATTATGTCCATTTGATATGTACTGGACGAATCGAAGCATAAAGGACACCGAGCCGATCTGACAGATGTGCTTCATAATGGATATTTTACTTAACTATTGACTCTATGCAGACTGACAACTACATATTGATAAACGTGATGATTTGACTTTGCAATTGTCAACTTTCCTTTTTATGTAGTAATGTACCACTATCCCTGCTTATGGTGTGTATTCTCTCAGTTGATTCGATCCAAGGGGCAGCATGCGTATGGATTGTTTTAAAGCGAGGCCAACTACTAACCAAAAAGTTGATGTTGAGGTTATAACGAATCTCGTTAAAGCCATCATTCGCAAATTCTACGGTCGCTATAATGACCTTGTTTGCGATTACAATTATCACTAAGCATATGTTGATGATTTGTTTCATACCCTTGTTAGACTGTCATTTTCTACTAGATTTGACGACGGGAACCCCGTTTATCTTTGTTTCGGACTACGGGTGCAGCCTGCGGTGTGATCGTCAGAGTAATGCTTACTTCACTCGATGGACCTGATCCTTCCCTTTGTCGAGCTCCTGTTGTCGAAGGTCGTCCGACTACCATTTTGTATGTGTTTCTTTGGACTACTGATTACGTTGTGAGTGTTGATGTGAGTCTTCGGCCTTTTTAAATTCTGCACTCAAATAGCCCGTGAAACTGATATGGGAAAGATTCATGGATGTCTCATTATCGTATCTATGCGATCTTTGGTGATCAAGCTCTATGGCAGACTTGTACGAATTAATTATCAAGAATTGATGGCGAATTTGTTTGCCAAGTAACAACACACTTAGTACAATTTTAACCCACGATTTTCCTTTTCTGGATCAATTCCTTGAAATGTTAACCATCATTGCATCGGCTTGCAAATGTCATCTTTTAGACTATATAATCTTAAAGATTGCACGTGACATTATATACTTTCATATAGACTTTTCAAAAAGAATTTTCAGCAAACATTATTGAAGAAACATAATGAAGAGAATAAGCCAAATTTCAATTAAATTGCATAGAATTAAAGAAGGAACACAAAGAATTTCGACAATCTAAAAATAATCCAATTCATATAATTTGCTTTCGGCACACACAATATATTTTAAATGATATTTAAAAATCAGACCTGTTTTATTGTTTTCAAGTACAATGCAATAAGTAATCTTCAAATACATGTTACTTAAAATTTCAATTACTTAGATTTACAAACCAATCATATCTAAGCCAAAATTAATTAAAAATTACATTCTGAAAAAATTAATTTGCAGCTAGTGTTAGTTCCGAGTGGGGCATGTAACCAACTGCTACCTTCACGCGCACGCACATGCATAGGCTAACACCCAAAAATGCTGACAACAAAAGCTATTTCGTTAATTAATGTATATTTCCGGTTCATTTTAACCCAACATATGCTTATTGTACTCAGTTATATTATCGTACTAGCTTATTATGATACTACAGGTATGTACTTAAATCTCTTCTATAGATAAACTATTTCCCGAACATTATGCATTTAATCACTTAGAATGAAATTAATGAGAGATAACTTTACCAGTTACAGACCTAATGCAGACGTACACAGATTGATCTTCAAGTTTTGGTTTTCAATAGGGGAGAACTGTTGTCAAAATACTTGTACTTCTTGAGTTGCTTGCTACAATAATATGTATATACAGTCGTTGTGAGAGGTTCCAACCCCTACGACCATTTTAAAACAGCATTATCGGTTAGTTGCACACACCAAATGGAGGAAATCAACGTCAGGCAACCTCAAGAATCTCGGTTTCTAGACATGATTTCTCAATGGTCTTTAAAGAAGACACAACATAAAAATGTAGCATTAACCCATGTCTTATTCCTCAGCATTTGGAACATATTTCAATAGTTTAATACAATGTATTTACATGTAGCAAAAGATATAAAATTCCGTGTTTGTAGTGTCGCTTTTGCGAATGTATGTAGAGTATACACGTAGTAATCGCAAGCGACCAACAGTTTTGTTCTGCTATATTATTAGCAAAATATGTAAGGATGAAACTCTATACTTATGTTATAAGCCATTATAAAACTGCATGCAAAAGTAGTTGTTCTGGCGAAATTGGCACAGATTCTTTGATCTGGAGTACCTGTTTCTTCCGCATAGTGTCGACTTCAATTTCATGTTTGGTTTTGTCAGTGGGGTCCTTTTTCAAAGAAGGCATCTGTAAACTTCCTTATTAGCAAGAGAGCTTACTCCTCCATGGCACCTGACTCCTACCTTCGCTTTGTCGGGAGGTCCCCGTGTTGCCCTACACTCGATTTGTGATACTGTTTTTTTGGATTATGGATTACGTTGTGACCACAATGTTAACCTTCGCCTTTTTTTATTAGAGAGTGCGGTTATCGGAACATTTTTTTAAAGATGAAAGAAATAATATACGGGTTCTTAGTTTTTGCTTTAAAGCAACATGTAAACGATTTCAAAGTAACGGGGAACAGTTTAAGAAGAAACGTACTTGTAAATAATTATGTTAAAGATAGAGGTAGAGATAGCGAAACCACCAAAGCACATTGTTTTAGTCAACTTACCATGTAAGTTGTTGCTTTATGCAGACATGGCAGAGGTCATCATCAATGTACCCGTGGAACAGGAAAATCCCAGAAGCATCTTCATCGGAAGGACACGCGAGGTCACTTTGGAACCACGAGGTTGAATGTTTGAAAAAGGAAAAACATGGTCCTCTGCACTTTTACAAAGAAAAAACAACTCGAAAACACAAACATAAACAACAAAACAGGGAAACAAAACGCGAGAAAAATAAACATTGAACAACATAAAAAAAAACTAATAAAAAAAAACAAACAAACCAAACCAGACACAAAAAAGAGATATAAAAACACCACACAACACACTCATAACCATACTCTCTCCGATTCTCTTGCAATACATCGAGCAAGGAGGAACGTTTATTAATATCGAGGAAGGAAAACACTATCGACCACTCTAAACTAGCTTCTGATACTTCGTTTCATACCCGTATTGTAGTCTGTTATGGTAAACAGACACTACCTAGTATAGAACGGAAGCGTCAGTGATCCAATCTCGTTATCATGTCACACTTCCCTTCCTTGTGCTCTTCTTTGCAAATTGCAGTCATAAAGCCCAATGCACGCATTCCCAAGCACGTTTCCTTTTATGAAACTTTACTAGATAGCTGCGTGTGAAAATCCGTTCTCGAGCGGACGTAAAACTAACAATGTCTACAACACACGAAACTCAGTCATCCCGATAAACTTTTCCATTCTCAACATGACAAAAGTGTCAATCTCATTCATTATTAGCGATCCTTGTTAACTTGGAGTGTAGCGAAAATTGCGGAATAAGCATACGGAGTTGATGGTTTACCCAGTACTCTAATGGATCTCTAATAATGGCTCGTTGACTGGTAGACCTAATACGGTATGGTGCTGAAGCGAGACTCTATAATCATTATTCACAATCTAACAAAGATCAGTTCTTCCAATGCATTTAAACGCGCGGAAAATGTACGTCCACGGCAACCGCCGAACATTGCATTGCACATGACATCCGAAATCTCTAGCCTCCAATGTTTTTAGACTCTCTCTCCTCTCTCCCTCGTTATCAAACAAGCGGCCTAAAACGCACTAAGAAGCGTAGGAGGGGAAGAAGACAGAACACGTCCAGCCCTTGCAGTTACTATTGCAAATTTGGTAAAACGTTTGTGGAGCCATCCAAACAACACTATTTATTTCTATTGATGGATATATGTTGTCAACTGATGTGTTACCGCAGTGATGCAAACCATTTTCTGCGGACGCACTCTGTGGGGTCGAAACAAACCTTCGCTCCACTTATCCACCTCTCACACGCATTTTCACTGTTATCTTCACTAATCATCTCAGCGAGCTTCGTCGCTATTAAAGTTACTAGACCCAAGGCAAAATACTTTTTACTAGTCTGTGTATATTCATTTTTAGAATATTTGCTCCATTCTTTTCTAAAGATTTACTTCAATGTTGGCATGTAGGTGTTAATGTTCTAAACCTATTGTACTTCATATAGTCTGATTTGATCATTTTTGTATCGTTTATCATTAATATGCATAAATGGATTTCTTCATAATGATTTTTTCACGTATGAAAACTTGCACAATAGATAAAGCAGTGCTTAATATAATTCGCATTTACCTTTTGAAATATTGAAACAGAGTTTTGGACTTCACGCAATTTCACACATCCATAGGCGACAATCGGCACTTCTCTGGGAACAGCTGCAGTCTAAATCACCATTTTCTCTCCGTATGCTGGATACTAACATTTTTGTGTACAGATGTGCCGTCAAGAACTCCAATGTTGCATGCCATTGATAAAATTCTTTGGGAGTCATAATATCTCACATCATTAAAACCATATGTTTATAACATCACAGATATAAAAGAATTGCGTTCATTATATCATCTTATATTTCCTAACTTGGACTTACTATCACACTTTACACTGTCCCATTGTTTCTCGACATAATCCAAAACAGCATCCAAAACAAAAACTAGGGTAACATGTCACTGTATCTGTTAAGCCAGGTATAACCTAGGGTGCACCAGGTACAGACCAATGCAACTAATGTGTTCATCGAGGCCATGAACCTCTCATCTTATAATAATCGACTTACACGTTGTCATCTTCTGAGCCATAAGTATATTTAGAGTAACACAGGCCTATTCCGATTATTTACTAGTTAATATGCGCTGCTATCAACTGATTTCGATACACAAGAGCAATTAACTAAAATCGAGGCAAGCGTAAGTTGATGTTACAGGAGTTTCAAAACAATCGCAAGTTGAAGTCATTTTGC
This sequence comes from Ostrea lurida, assembly GCA_903981925.1. Lineage (NCBI taxonomy): Eukaryota > Metazoa > Mollusca > Bivalvia > Ostreida > Ostreidae > Ostrea > Ostrea lurida. The sequence continues at coordinate 3,637 of CAJDSM010136461.1, read as the reverse complement.
AATTTAAGGTTACATTATCATGATTGCAATATGTAAATTACAATCGATCGTTAAGTCAAATCCTGTCCAATGTGTTGTATACCAATTGTTACAAGTTTGCGATGGCTCAGTGGTAGATATCTCGCCTGCGCCGATTGGAACTCGTTAAGTTGCGAGCCCCATAATCGGACAGCTGCGTCAATCCAAACACGTGAAAAATAGTTCCAAGATTGCATCCTACGCCAACGAACTTGGCATTTCGAAGCTGAGGAAATCATGGGCTCTTTCGCGATATGACCTTAAAAACAGAGGTCCCGTGTCGCAACAGGTGTGGCGTTGCCAAAAGAACTCACTGCTGAAAGCCATAAGCTGCTCAAGCACAGGTCTAAATATGCATTCCTTCACAGGCAATGATTGACACTGCAGTATTCAATATGGAGATGACAATATATGATTCTCACAAGGACGAAAAACAAACAATAATCAAAACATCAATCAATCAACCAATTTTAGGACGTTCTTTCATACTAATTGAATATCACGGCATTACTCCGTACCTGATAAAAGGTAAAGGGTAAAGGCGGGTGTGACAGCTGTCAAATGTGAGATATTTACTTCTCTATTTATAGCATCTGAGTCCACCTCTCTAGTATCTTTTCTTACCCAGGGGTTCGGTTTGCCATTACTCTTCAATAATTTCTATAACTATACAATTCATTTAAGACAGGATCTTGTACTCCTCCTGCACCTGAATCCCACTCTGAGTGTACCAGGGGCGTCTGTCCGTTGAATCTGCTCAACTCTTGTTGTTGTATTCTATGTAGGACTTACACGAGATTGATTCACTGTTCGTTATCTTTGGCCTTTGACAATACACGAATATCGATTTAGATCATTAATTAGATAAAATGAACACTTATCCATCACACATCCTCTTGCAAACAAACATCATTTTGAATATTACAAAAAAATGGTCCAACAAAATGTTTCCGGGAACTTGCTCATGACAAGGTTATGCATGTAAAAACGTAAAGGAATAGGGAAGACGCTAAGTATGCTTCGGTATACCAATACATTGTGGCACAATAAATAGTTTCCTTTAGTCGTCTGGTTATCAGGAAATTGAAGGTGTGTTCCTTGTGTCGTGAAAGAGAAATAATAGAAACATTGGAGTGATTCTACTTAGAAAGAGAATAGTTCACAAATTGAAATACAAATTAAAGCACCATCATTCATTTCCTAGTATATCCTATACACAATAACTTTTTTTGTAGAACTTAATGTGATGAAATGGCTTTTGAGGAACCAAGAATGTTGTCATGTTGAACAGTATATATTCGGTTTGAAAAATAACATTCAAACTTTGAAGACCCAATCTTATTAAACGGCTAAAACTAATTTTACGTCGGTTCCTGGATCGCTCTGTTAGATTCACAACTTCAGGTGGCATTAGACACTCTCAGAGACCAAGGGTCTCTCAGTAACCCCGCTGATATCCATGTTATTGATAACAATTATCGTCCATTTAATCACCTTCTCTTTGTTTGCTTAGAGGTGAGCCATACCAATCACTCCCCGAGTTTGAAAGCAGTGTCATATGATCGATCACAAATTACTCTGTCTTTCCTTTTGCCAGCGCTCCGACAATCACTAAGACACAATCTTAATCACAAATGCTTCTCCCGAACCCAATGCAAAATTAAATAATACAGCATTTTTTCCCTTCTCCTCTATATATGATTTTATAAATTAATTTAAATTGCACACAACCAGAAATTGAAATGCATGAATCAATAATTGCATGATATTCTTAATCATAAACTTATGAACATATAAGAATCCATATTACAGGTACCAATTTGAAACGTCTCCTGCACCAACGCATGCGCATTTCGAACAAACATTATGCTCTCCTTTTCAATGAGTTCAAACCGAAATGTTTGGCGAAATCCCGAAACATGAACGATTAAAGACCTATAATGACCAAGTGAACAACTCCTTCACATGCCACTAAGTACTGGAGTCAAATACTTCGAAGACTCTCAAGAGCTATGCGCCCTCAGCTGTAGGGAGAATACAATCCCTTACACATTTGACTATAAATTCATCAATTACTCATTACCCACTGCAATTAAATACATATTCGTATTTCAAGGCTGAAGATAACATAGTTACATAGCAACGGGGCTGTAAGAGACCCTCGGGACTAACAGTTCCACCAGGCCCCCAAAGGGAGGCCTCGACCAGGGGTCATAATATTAAATCATATACGACGGTAACCAATTTTTGATTCACCAAGCGATGCGCATTTCGGACAAATTAGTCTCTTCATATTGGATGCATGTGATAACAGTTTACATGATAATTGAGTCAAAGAGGGAAGGGATTTAGATTTTATGTCAGCTAAGTACTGTTAGGGATACCACCAGTATACAAACTTTATGACCACAGAAACCCTACAGACAGTCCTGACACACTTCCTGTGTATATCAGCAGCAAGATCCCTTGATCAGGTAGAATTCCCAGGTAAATAACAATAACCACAGATAAGCTTCGCCCATAACCAGTAATCCGTGACGAAACCGACTGGTATTTTTGGGGTTCTTTAAGGCACTGTATAAGCACGTTTTTATTCGCTATATATTCAAAAAGCATGTGAAGTGCGAAATTCATTCTTGTAGAATTCACACAGTATTGTGATTTTCCAAAGTCAAAGTATAGACTTGCCTAGGCTTTCTGAAATAACCGAGTAGAGTTTTGTGCAAACATTATCTCGACCTGATTGTATCTCGATGTAATGCAAAAGTGAAGTAAATGAAGCATCATGAAGATTTGGAATTTTGTATAACTGATGCCTATGTATACGATCAAACACAAGCATTGCATTTATGACACTTATGGGCAGATCTATATAAATTTTGTTCTTTTCAGCTGACCTGTTTTCATAATAATACGAGGTAAACATTTTAGCTGGTTCCGATTTTATGATTCATTTTGCCCAGTAATTTGCTATTTTTGGATCATAGACGCATGACGTGATATATTTGAAATGTATAAATTAGGGATGCCCATTTAAGCAAAATTGTAGCTGGCCCCCGTTACTTCCCCATGTCCAGTTTTTTAAAGTTGCTTTTTTATCACTGTGACTTGAGACGTGACCACATTTTGTTTAGGAAAGTCCATTTAAATAGAAGTGTCGCTGACTCTCTTTCGCTGTTATTTTTCTGTTATTAGGGGTATTCTCTAAGCATTGTTTTTAAGATTCCTCAATATTAGAACTGCTCCATAGTGTTTCAAAATTGTTTGCTCCTGACTATTAATAGGTGATGACTTGTTTTTGTGAGGGTTTGCTCTCCTGGTGGCGCAGCCTATCAGTAGAGCTCACCTAGATTTTTCAATCAATCAATTGACTTCCAAATGTAAATGAACATTATCAAACTTTTTACTGGGTGAACATCTGGTCCCAGAGTTCACTTCAGGTCATGTTTTTATTATATTTGTAAGTAATCCAATTACGAGCAGCCGTGATAATTATCGCTAATAAACCTACATACTTCAACCCTATTGTGTTTTGTTTGTGTTTTGGTTGCTTGCACCTGTGTACATTCTTTGATAATGGGACTTAATCAGAACTTGAAATAAAGGACACCACAGAATC
>CAJDSM010136447.1:0-10557 GCA_903981925.1 Ostrea lurida | reverse complement strand
CTATGCACCAATGCCGCATTTTCGACAAATAATTCTCTTCGAGTGAATGCTACAAACCAAAATGTGTTGAAATCCCGAAAATCAATGAAAGTCAAAACTTTATAAAGGTGATCAAATGTTAGGTGGCCAAATAGATTGGGGCCAAGACTTCGAAGGATTACAGAAGCTATGCCTGAGGGAGAAATAATCCTTAATTTTTTGATCAATGAATTATCTAATTTACCAGCAACTTATAAACTACATATCCGTATTTCAAAGCTAGTACATTAGCTACTATTAAGCGAACTGGGCTGTAGAGACCCTCGGGGACTTTAACAGATTCCACTTAGCAGAAGGCCTCGACCCAGGGGTCATATTAATAAAAATGTAATATATCGGTAGTAATTTTAATTTAAATTGCACCTGAATTCGCTAGTAACGCGTTTCTTTTGGGCTAAAATTAGGATTGTGTAATGAATTGGATACTCTTTAAATTGTGTGCAAACTACCGACCTTATGAACGAGCTTTATGAAGGTCATAAATAACGTCATCTATGTTTAATCGCGATAGTATCCTGCACTCATATCTGTTACATAAGTTTGTGTCAATATGGCAGAAACAAGCTCTTCTTTTGATATGGAGAGTTGATTGGGCGAAGATCTATAACACCGCATATGCGCATATATACTGAAATATATTTTTACAAGGAGGTTCGTGATTTTCTAGCGTGTCTATCTCATTGTGATGAGCATGTATGCATCGGAAGAGCTTGCGTAGACTCTGTTCTTGGTTTCGATCAGTTTTGATTGAGGCAGACTACTTAACAGACTAGATTGTTGTTGTAGGCAATTTAACTAGTGCACAAAGAGACTAATTTGTTCATAACAATAAGCGAGATAATTTTACCTAGAACTTATTCAGCACAGCGCAGGTCAACAATCAAAGTTGATTGGTGATAAACCAGTTTTTTGTTTAATCTATTTATGTTTTCTTTTATTGTAGAAGGTATCTTAAAAGTAGCCTATCTTGTATCTTTTGAATTGTATTACACGTGATTTCTTAAAGGAAATCAACAGTATATAAACGGTGAACATGGATGAACACAACTAAAATCTGCCCGGTGAAAATGAGTAAACAACCACGCAGAAATAAGCATACAAGACACAAGACGACCGTTTCGTGCAACGTGGCAGTGTCCTTATAGAATGGAAGAGAGACGTCATAGTGACCGCGATCTCTTATATGAGTAGAATTCAAATTGCGCCTTGAAATGTTTTGTATTAAATATCAGCTTAATATTCGATCGTAATTTCGGAAACTGTAATATCAGAAAATATTGGTTATATATCACATGCAATACTTATGATATATGTTAAAATTGAGAATACCCGGTATACTATTGTTCACCGAAAAGAGAAAAAAGTGTGCGCCATCGTGTGACATCGCAAAAACAATAAAATTAAAATACGATAAGACGCATCCAGCCAAAAAATTTCAGGCTATCTGTTTGTTGTGGTATTTGTCCAAGGTTGGTAATGTCATAAATAAAGAAAACAACTTAACTCATCATGTAAAATATAGTGATGTTCTTTGTATCTTTTGCTTTCATGTTGTAGATTACGTATAAAAGCATAACTTTATTAGATCTATGTATAACATAAAAAAAAAATATCCAAAAGATTTTACATTTTTCGTAATAGAATATGATTAGTGCACTTAAAGTGAATGAGAACAGTTATTTGGTTATTTGATTTGCTTCTTCTTGAAACCAATGTAAGATCCAATACAGTTTCCATTTTTTTCTCTGGATGTGAACACTAAAAATTCGTGACTGGCGTGACTGCAAGTACATTAATTTGATATCTTGCAACATTATAATTAATTCATCTTTGAATTATTGATGAAGGTTGGTATCTCCTCAGGAGAGGCTCTTTCAAGATCCTATTCTTTTTTATGTTAGTTCCTTAGATTTTTTTCTTTTACTTATTTTCTTTTATCTTATCTTATAACTAACTAATATATTTCATCAATATAGAATAGTATCACATATTCTCTGTCCGTGTTACCTAATCGATTATATTGGGAGGGTTTCCCACGGAGGGTGCTATATATACATTGCATTCCTTAAGTAAATATATGTTTGATTCACGACCCGTGATTCTCGGTTTTAGAAGTGTGTTATATTGAACGTATATTAATGTACAAATTCGAGGAACAAAAGCTACAACAGTATAAAAGATATAAGCTAATGTATTGTTGATCGCATGGAAGTTTCCCTATTACTTGTCATCGTTTAAAGGCAGCAATTTCGGCACAGAATTCTTTTTCCTGATAGATAACGATCCTAATCTTGTTAGCGTGCCATTAAATTAATCTTGCCATTTCAAAAGAATGCTTAAATAGCAATTTGAATGCCTCAATACTAACTGTCAGGGTAAATAACAAGACTGAAATGTAAATCTCGATCTTTTCATTGAACAATTAATATTGAACATACACTGGAATTTGGTATGTTTCATTATGACTTGATTTCAAACGAGGGAATTTATCGCGCAGAGTTACACAGGGTGATCAAGACAAAGGCAAGGAAAAAGCATCGTATTGAGGTGGAATATTTTTAACTAAGCCGTGACCGCTAGGTCAATCATTCTGAGATGCTATTCTCATTGGCCTAGAACACCTTTATATCACCTAACGGTCATCGGTGGTGTCCAGAAAGGATCTAGTTTTGCCTATGCCCATCTCCATTTTTCAGTTTTCTACTCTGGCATCATACAAGCATTTGATCACTGTTCGTTTGATTCTTTTGCATTTTCCTGATGACAACTGCATTTTAACCACCATTGGTATTCATCAAATTAAGAATAAAATAATCAATAATTTCTTATATATAAATAAGTCCTCCGAATAAGCGGGTTTATTTTTCGTTTTTCTTGTGGTTTTTCAATTTAAATTTTTTTTGGCGTATTTCGTGAGTATACTTTAGGACATACTAGGAATAATACTTTCTAAGCCAGGATAATTAATTTTCGGAGAACAATGAAGGAGCGAGGCATGTATATATTTGCACATACCATAATATAAAAAAAACATTGAAATTTGACAATTTGACTGGTGCATATAGCAGTGAATTGGAGAAGTATCTAATCCGCTAAAATAAGCCAAATTTATCGCCTCCGCGAAAAACAGGCCGCTAATAACGGATATTGCCTGATCTAGTTAACACATATTTTCAATGAAAAGTTAAGATATATTTAACAAAATATGTCAGGCATGAGTAAACAATAATAACATCAATGCGGTTTTTGAAATGAGTTTATTGTCATTATAGGTATTATAGTTTTCACTGGATCCAAAATGCAGTAAGAGGGAGGTACCTTAATACAAAATAAAAGATTCAATGTACGAATATCGCATGGGTTTTCCGAGTGAAATGGATGCTCAACTAAATCCGAACCTCGTATCCTACTACTAGGAACACTATGAAAATACTACTAACTTAAACGTGTTAAAACAAGAGCATTTACAGAAAGATACCTGTTGCACAATACTTACATATATTCCAAAGGTGGGTGCTTAATCTAGATGTGATCTCTGTGAGAAACCTCTACTAAAGCTTCATAGAGAAATCTTGCAATGTCACCGATTTTTTTAAAAATTGACTGCATCGAAAAACATAAATGTTTCACACACATTAACAACAAGTTCCTCCGATTAAAATATAAAAATACTATGGAACCTTTAATCAGATAATTGATGAATTGCTTTTTTGTTAACAAGAAGTAACTGGCGTACACCTGGTGGAAAAATACAAGTTGCTGGTCATTGGGAAACAAGATACAATATTTTTGGTCAGAAACCACTCTGAATTGACCACACAAGTACTCTGAAAGATAATTAAGAAAGCACATGCTATGGGTTTCTTATAGATAAATTTTTATGTAGTCTATGGAGACCATAAAAGTCTTCCAACAATCTGTTGGTATTATAACATGGGTTACTAATTGTGCCCCTAAAGTTGGGTACGATGCTTATTTTCATATTTCCATAGAATGAAAGAATTTGTTCAGAAACTGTTAACGGGATAAAAACATGAAAAAAACTTGCCAGTGTCCTTCACCTTACTTATAGGTATAATAACGAGGCGATGTCTTTGAATAATAGTTGAAAATAAACGAAAATCATAATTTATCACAAATTAATGTCCATATTGATATATACTAACGAACAAATTGAAATAAAGGACTAACACAGAAAATCTCTGACAGAACTTGCCTTCATATTTGGGATTATTTTACTTATTTGACTCTATGGCCAGACTGACAACTACATTATATATAACGTTGATGCCTTGACTTTGCAATTTCACCTTTCCTTTTGTGTAGGTAATGTACACTATCACCTGCTTATGGTGTGATGTCTCTCAGGTTGATTCGATACGCCAAGGCATGCCATGCATAGTGGCATATTTTAAAGCAGAGGGCAACTACTACGGACAAAATAAAGTGGATGTGTGAAAGGAAGGTTATACGAATCATCGTGTAAAGTCATCATTTCGGTAGGCCAAATTCTACGGGGTCGCTATAAGGGCTGAGGTGACGTTTGCGATTACAAAGTATCAACTTACCAGTCATATGTTGATGATCTGTTTCTACCATTTGTGGTTAGATCTCATATACGGCTTTTACTGTCATTTTCATAACTAAGATTTGACGACGGGTAAAACTCTTAGGCCCGTTTACTTTTTGTTCACGACTACAGGCTCACTTGCTGGGTAGTGACCGGTCAGTCAGAGGATGCTTACTCCCTCGCATTTGTGCACTGATCCGCCTGTCTTGCTTTCCGTCCGAATGGCTCCTTGGTTTGCCTCGCTTAGTCCTTTTTCTTTTCAATCGATTTTGGTATGTGTTTTTTTTTGATCTTGATCCACGTTTCTTTTTTTACCTGTGTTACTTTTTATTCGCCATTTTTTATATTTTATATACCCATGATAGGAATCGTTATCATTTGAGAAAACATCTTCCTATAAAGTGTTCAAACAACTGTTTTTTGTGTTCTGCGGGAGAGCAAGCGCAACAAGATCATAGTTAGATTGAGATTTTCTCTTTATGATATGAAGAATGCAGGAATCGGATCTAAGTTCAATGTTTAAACCTCTTCAGAATATCTGTTATGTTTTGGCAAGTTTTTGTCATATTGTAGTTTACTTACGGCAAGAAATAACACTACCTGTATCTCAAAGGTTTGATGTATGATATACAGACTAAAGCGAATGAGATGAGCCCAACCGCGCGCTTTCATTTTAGGGTTTCTGGTATATCTCCGACAAGACTTTTAGAATAGACAGATGCGTTTTAAATTATTTTTTCTATTAACTTCTTACAGTCGACAAATTAACTTGGTCAAATGGAATTTTGTGCAAGATTTGTGCGTAAGGCAACGTTCTAGTTGGATACAAATAGTCACCGAAAGGTTGCCTTCGAGCAATATTCTATGCATGCCTGCCTCAACACTAACGTCCCTTACAGTCACCTATTTCCTGTTAGGCGTAATTATTTTCTGTAGAGCACAGTCTTAACAATTACGCAAACCGGTTTATAAATCTCGGTGATTAATTGAATAAATGGAAATATAGAACCAATTATAACAAAGACAAAAAAATCCGGATGACCATGTCTAGACAAACATTTTGATGGTCAATTGTCCGAAAAAGTAGATACGCTGCGCACAAGTACTTGAAAATAAGATAATTGGCTTTGTTTTGTTACAAGTACATAGTACAAAAAACAAACATTAAGAATATGAGGTGACGATTTTATTGGTTTTTTGCTTATAGACTTTATGGATCAAGCAATTTCCGTTGCTCGTACTGCCTTCTTTAGGTATTTTGGAACGTCCGGGTGAGCCAGGCTTTCGGATAAAATAAAGGGGTGAGTTTTAAGAAATAAAATTTTGGGGATCTTTTGTTTCCTTTTCTCTGAGGGTGCTCGGTAGAGAAAACAACGACTAAGATCTGGCATCTCCTATTGATACAAAATGCTATTTTCAATGAATGAATTGACAACAGTGATCAGCAGTCAATAAGGGAGGGAAAAAAAAAAAAAAAAAAAAAAAAAAAATACCAAACAGAAAGTTTTTTAGTGGGGGGTTGGTGTAAGGGTGTGGGTGTGGGCGTTGGGGGCGCTCGCGGTGTGCGACATTTTTTGTGGGGGGAGAATTCTTGGACATTGAAGTTTTATATAATCAGAATAATTAAGTGCTCATCGCTTGTTGTCTCTGGAGAATATAATGGAACATATATGATATTGACAATTGCAGTTTTAGAAAAGCGAAACTCTCTAAAAACTTAATTCTGAGCTACTCAGTTTATATAAGGCTTTATTTTTATTGAAAATGAATTGGACCATAGTAGATGTTAACGGTCTGCCATAGTGATATTTTCATCCATTGTTTTCAATATAGGTCAGCCATTATGATTGGGTGTAGAGGGGGGAATCTAAACCTTAAATTAAGGGCTGTTTGGGAACTCCATGCGAACGTTACTAATTTTAAATGTCTATTTGCAGGATGGATGCATGGGCTAATTTTATGATTACGGTACCCGCGTATACCTTCATTCAATCCCTCGTTTCTCGTCGATCCGCCTTTTTAAAGTTGTGTTCGCTCCTTGTATAGTCTTGTTAGTTTTTTTTTTTAAGGCGTTTGTGGTGGACGGGATTTTGCAGTGGCGGTTCTGAGGTATGGATGGGGTTTGGAGTCTCAGGTTATTTGTGGCGTTATTTGCTCAGTTTAGAACCCTGCCTTTTGTAAATTACTACAAGTTCGGCGTGGCAAGGGTTTTTGTGGGTATGTTGGGTTCTGTGCTTGGGGCGGAGGTTGTTGTGGTGGGGGTGGGCCTAACTGTCGCGGTTGTGGGGGGCCGCAAATTGAAAAAAAGGTTGGAAAGAAAAAAAATGAAAGAGAAATTTTGACAAAATTCAAATTAGAGTTGTCCTTTTTTTTTCCCCGACCCCTGGTTTTTTTTTTTTTTTTTTTTTTCTTTTTTTTTTGTTTTTTTTCACCTCCCTCTCTCAAACAAATCAATTTCAAATCAATCTTCCTAAAAATGCTTAAACTGTGTTCAAACCAGAATATTTTTTGAGATGTGATGCCAAATATTTAACCAATTTTTTTTTTTTTTTTTTATTTTTTTTCATTTTTCCTCTTTTCCCGCCCCCCTCAACCAAACCTCAACACGCTATTCTTTAGCGCCTCATTTCATTTTATTTTTTTTGAGGTTCTTTTTGTTCCATATTTTTTTTTGGATTTGTTCGCAGGCCGGTATATGTTATATTTCGCCTTCATTATATATTGAACACTCTGATTTGGAATTGTTTTTTTTTTTTTTTTTTTTTTTTTTTTTTTTTTTTTTATATTACCTTTTAAATTGTATGTTTTGATTTCATTCCGATTCTCCAAAAGTTAAATAATAATCTTTTTAAATAAAAATATTTTTTATTAAATAGATATCATACTGAGACATCTGAAAATAAAAGATTACAGAGAGAATTGTATAAATACTAAATATCATTTGGTGCCGTACATTATGCCGATCTCAGAAAATTTCAAATCTTTTCTGTAATTCATCTTACTCGCGCCCTTCAAAGTTCGAACAGTCATAATTTTGGACCATTAGGAATAGCTCCCATATACGTATTTTGATTACAGAATTGGAAACTGTTCCCTATTCTTCTATAGTATAATCTAAGGGGTAAATTACAGTGTCTCATATACCATACAGTTACTGTAATCCCATCTTTGGTTTGCTCTTTGCATTATGGGGAGGACACTTCTTTCTATTAAGTAATCTTCTAGGCTATTGTTTGGGTTGAAATAACATGTTTTTTGTGATTTTTTTTGTATACTCAGTAAGTTGAGAGACTGCGACTACAGTGCTCAATTATGCATCCCTTTATACATAATAATACCAGTTAGTGTTTCTAAAATAACCGCGGGTTTGTTGGCATCTCACATCACCGACTAACGATCGTTTTGAGATGTGCGATTTTGAATAATCTTGCACTTTTGGGAACTTGAAAATGATGCAAAATTTTGTCGATGTAACATCTATATGATTTCCCTCTGTTTTATTTTTTCTGGTTTTCCTTACAGTGCGACTTTGTCATAATGGCTTTGTTTTGGCCCTTTCTTTTTTTTGGGTGGGTGTTCCATTTTCTTTTTATTTTCAAATCATTTTCTTGCTCCATATCCACACCAGTTGTTTTTGTGTGTCTAGGCTCTTTAAACTTTTTTTTTTTTTTCTAATTGATATTTTGTCTATATAATTTCTCTTTGTTTTCCTCGTTGCTTTGGAATCCGATTTATCAATGCCTCGAGCTGACGAACAAGGAAGTTCTTCTTAGGAGTAACTTAACTATTGCAATAACGTGACTAAAAGTAAATGAGTGTATAATTCCGCTAACATTATACGCGAATTGGCTTATTAATGAAATTTATCAGGCATATCTAGTACTAAAAAAAAGAAACACCATTGCATTATTGGACAATTTTTTTTTATTTTTGAATTGTCTTTCGCCTAATATGTGATGTTCTTATTAGCAATGCCTGTAATACAGGGAATAATTATTTTGGTCTACAGTTGCGCAATTGTGTAATCTCCAAGGTTCTACAGACATATAAACATAAAAAAAGCTGCGGGTCTCTAATATTGTCCATTTGTTCATTTACAGTGCGGAAATTTCAAGTTATGTGGCCACTTGTATTTTTTCTCTATTACTTTCATACAAAACACCTACTAACCCTATACTTTTTGTAGTCCTTTATGATTTTAAATACCTATCTTTAAAAATGCAGAATTTCTATAGTTTAATTAATATATCGATCTCTACCCAATCTGCATTTACACTGTAACTTCACAAATGCTCTGAAGTCATGTCCTCAGATGAATGGAATTAATTTTCATTTTGACTACTAAGAATTCGAATTGCTATTAGTATGCTTGATTCTTTTATAAAATTTTCATTTCAATGTAACCAAATATTTTTCGAAATAATGTTGATTATGTTATTTTTAAAATGTGTCCCAAATTCATACAGAGAGACATGTATCTTTAAAAGTAGCATAATCTGTATTCTTTACGAAAAATTTATATATTTTCAGATTTTTTTTCTATGTACATAAAAATTAATACCGTATATTATTTATATCCCATCTGACGTTCTTCATACCTAGCCTGTATGCACTAAGATTGAGTAAGGGATCACTCCATTTATCTGATCAAAATATAGGGCTTAAGGCTGTTGCAACCTGTCGACAGATGTTTACTCCTGCTAGGGACTTGATTCCACGTTTGTTACATCCTGGGGTTCGTTTTGCCTCTGGCTGGATCTTGGGATCATTATAGGAGTTATTAGATCGATCGATGTACAAAGTTCGTATCCGTATGCAAAGGGCAACGTAACAATTAGTGTGAAGCACGTCTATCTTCCTCATTAGCTATTTGAAAACAAAATTAAAAGCAGGAATATTTGTCGGGCAACAGTCCATCTTGTTCCTTGATACAGTGTTTCAACTATCTCAGTATTTTAGCATTTTCTAAATAACGTGGTCCATTCAAATTAAAACTAGATCTTCCACCCTCTGTTCGGTTTCGATACCTTGCGTGGATTAGATCCTCCATCCGCTCTCTGGTTTCAATACGACTAAGTCCATGCGATGCTTTGAAACAGGGGAGCGGGTGGAAGATCTAACTATGAGTAGATTGGGGATAGTTGTAACAACGATCTAATATTTATTGGTAAAATGCTGTTTGATATGTTTCATAATGATTGACGATGTTTGTGTGATTATTGCAACATTGTGCACGCGAAAGATTGATCGACAGGTGCACAACACTCTATCCATAGAAATTCTACCAAATATAAAGAACAAGCTCTATCAGATACATGAAAAAACTTAATTCGTACATGTATGATATAAACATTTTTTTACTTCACATTTTGAGGACGATGGTGTTTCCGATGCACATAGATAATACCGTATAAGCGAAATTTTAGGGAGGATTTAATTTTGGCATTATTAGCGAGGGCTTTGAGATCGCTAAAATTAGATATCGCTAACAATTCATTCCAATCATTGGAAGTGCTTTTCGAAAGTAATAGATTTATAAAATCGCTAAATTTATTTACCGCTAAAATAAAATACCATTTTTTAATGGAGAAAACGCGCTAAATTTGCGTCTCGCTAAAAATTTCTACTTATACGGTATTCAACATTCTGGACTTTAAACATTCCAAATTTACTAATGGGTGATATTAATTGATTTTTACTGGAACTTTTTACTTGTTTTTTTTTTTAATTAAGCGGTCACTGTACTCCAGTAATTTTGATACAGTATATAAAATGGCGAAGTAACAATGTATTAAACGTAATCATAGTCCAAAAAACTCATACAAAATCGAGTGTAGGGCAACACAGACCTTCTACAAAAGCGAAGGTAACATCAGGTGCCATGGAGGAGTAATAATAATAGAATAATAATAAAATTCACTTATATAGCGCCTTATCTAAAAATACTC
>CAJDSM010136435.1:433-11019 GCA_903981925.1 Ostrea lurida | reverse complement strand
AAAAAAGGATAGACCCAGAAGAGGATCTGTAACCTAACGTATGGTATCAATTATAAAGTATCGGATCACAGGTTGAATAGAAATAACTGGTACTTGTGTGTGTTTCTGCATATAATGCGGTGGCCTCAAAAGTGGCTATCATCAACTGTGTCGTACAAGAACTTGCCACCTCCCAACAAGTGGGGGAGGGGAAATGACACTACTGGTCTTGGTGCCATGGATTAGATAACAACGTCACATACACACAGGACTGCGGGCTGCATCAGCCCTGCTTTAAACCAGGTATCACTCCCACCTAGACACTGAGGTGGAAAGTAAGGTTGCCTCAGAAACAGATCCAATTCTCCCACCTGCCTTGAACGTGTTCAAGCTGCTTCAAGACTCACATCAGGAGAACAACACTAAAATTGTCCACAATAGGGTTCTCACGCCCAGCTTTTAAGTCCACCCTAGACGTTGTCGCTTCGGAGTTAATATTACTCGTAGGAGCTATTAGTCCTGCTACAATGTACAGAGGAAACTAACGCTGCCATCATGCTCCCTCTAAAAGAGAGACACTGTCACTGTGATCATCATGATATGGCCTCCACTTATAACTGGATAGGGCACAAGGAAAACTGCGCTCTCAGTTAATGCTAGTTTTGGCTTATATAAGTTGTCATGAACACTTTCCTTTTTGTTACCTGCGTAATAGCAATGTTACGACTTAGCTCCTGGGGATGTTGGTCGCGTGAACTCACCAGTCTTTCCGCGTCACAAAATCTGTTCCGTTCCCAATAACAGCCTGTTGTCATCCGAGCACACCTCTTCTCTTGAAACTATCGAATCCCAAATTCAATCGAAAGCTACAAAATTTATTGACTGGAGGCTTTGTCTCCGATTTGTTAGACATTACAGAATTGTTTCTTCTGCCACACATTTCCACAATTATTGACATAAGTATTATTTTTGTTAACTGCTTTCTTGTAGAATTTTGATGAAACCTTAGGGGTAAGAGACTCATTAAGGGCAATCACCTTTATTGTTAATTAGCCCGAGGGACTAGCTTCAATAACAATGCATATAACGCAAGATTTAACATGGTAACACCTGGGTCAGCAAGGTCCTTGACTCCCTTTATCGATGGATTTCAATTTTATCTATCCTTTTTGGGAAGTGGGAGGCTAAGCAGCTTCGTTATCCTCTCACCATTTACAAGATTTTCTGGGAGCAAGAGTAGGATACATTTTTGGTCTACTCCTGCCATAATTATCCCCTGTTATCTGTATATATTCCAATAAAACTGACAGCGCCGAGTTCGCACAGCTCCACAACTTACTGTTCCATACCTATGTCCCAAGACTGATTAAAATCCCACACTATATCATGCGGCCTGGGCGGGATTGCCCCAAGGAGAACAAATTCTCAATCTATTAACCAAATAATAATATAAAATGAACTCCTTATGACTTTTAAATAAACTAATGAAATATAACCTGTCTGTTGCTGTACACCTTCCAGACAACTTCTAGAGGAAAAATTGATCAGGGTACCGTAATCATTTAGCCTGGCGGATGTTTTTATATAACGAGAGACAACTATCAGCGTGCGATTAATTGATCATGAACGTACGGCACAGGAATTTTATATGTTATACGGTATAGTACAATTTACATATAAATATTTGAATTGTATAAAGATGAGACTTCCAGTAGCAGGATGACACAAAAGTATCCGTCACGAATTAATAATTTTCCGTGTCGGGAATAGAACAAAAAAATCAAACACTGAAAATTGAAAAATACTTGCTACGAATTTAAGTAGAATTTAGATTTTACTGCAAAACTCTCTTTTTTGAGATTACAATTAAGAATCACAATGAGTGCCCCTCACATTCTGTGTGTTCAAACTTTCTGAAATCTCTTGGACAAACTCAAGAGATATCCATATATATTCCGTGCCGGCGCCAAAAAAAATCAATTTCCCTTGTATTTCTTGCGAGGTCATTCCATACAAGCATTCAGGAGCTTAGTGGTCCTACTGAGCAAGACGTTTTAGACCAAAACCACGTTCCAGCTGGAGTGGCACTCCGCGAAGTATTAAATGTTTATGTTTGAAAACACGTAAGAGCAAATCAACGATTCTATCCTCGAATAAATCCCAGAACAGTGGCCCGCGGATTACGAATAGCATCTATAATTGTGGTTAGGTCGTCGGAACTACATCGACCACGACAGAAGGTTTTGGTCTTATCATGTTCATTCGAGATTTCGCTTCCACAGGTGGGCTGACGCGGAAGACTGTGGAACACCAGGTACATTGTCATGTTTTCTTTTAGGGATCAATCAAAGATGAATCTATCGTACTCTTCTGAATTTGTGTGTCCCTTCGACGTTGCCTGAAAATTGCCACAGGTGGTCTTTCGTGTAAAGAGTTTTTTTATATTTCACGTAACTGTTGTATATGATGTAGATAATATCGTTATTCTATTGTTTCGTATAATCAAACTATCAAAAGAAAAAATTGCATTGCAGAGTTTAAAACATGTCAAATTTTTCCATCGAATAGTTTTTAAAAATCATTGTGATAAAAAAGACCATTAATGAGATAAAGGCTATGTACAATAAGATAACAGATAAGCAAAAAAGAATAATAATTATTTTTTTCTAAATAGTTTGTTTAGTACACATTTAGTACCGATTAATATGAATTTGCACCCACTCATTAAATTTATTTTATTACATTACGGCGATAACCTTACGCGGCCAGAATTACTAGCTGTCGTTCCATTGTATCTTGGCTTGCTCTATTGGATTAACACTGGGTTTTTTCCATAAAAAATTATTCCTTAAGGTGTCGGTTGGGTCCAGTACTATAATGGCTGTACTTTTGCTTCACCTTGTTTTAGATTCTGTATACGCGACCACGCTGTGCATCCTAAGGTCTGATGTTTGAAATACTAGACGGCGTAGCACGATAAGACACAGCGCTATATGTTGCGTGGAATAGGACTACAACCAACCATTATCCGGTGAAATAATTCAGAAAACAGAAGGGACTCTGTAGAGTGATAAGATAACCGAAAAATTCAACTGTAGCGAATATAGACGTATGTAAAGATGAAGAAGGTTAACCTAATAGCTATGCATAATTTAATATGCGATGATAGTTATATTTACGTAGAAAGCCACTTATTATCTCGCGAGTGATGAGGATCTTAGAAGAAAGTAAACAGGAGGCGTTAATCTGAGCTAGTAGCTCTTATCATTCAACCCAGGCATATAAGTTAAACATAAGACGATTAACGAAGAGTATACCAGACTACTACAAAAATTGCGTCAGCTAACGCGGTTATATTATTACACTCGAGTAGAGCAGGAAAGCTTATAAACTAGCTTATAGCGTTAGAGAACAGTATACTAATTCACAAGAGAGCTTGAGGACACACAAATCTAAATAATTAATAACCAAACACAAAAGATCTATGTTGGAATACAAAGGCCCAAACCATGTGTCTTTTTTTTTTAACATACAGCAAGATAATATGATTACATTCACATTCCACAACGTATAATTTTAGCTATGATATGTCACATGATAGTACACGGGCTTAGAGCTTAAGATGAGCTACACCACGTGCTAAACATAGATCGGTTTTTAATACAACAAAAGTGGGAAGTACAGTAAACGCACCGGTTCTTTGTTTGGAGCTACTTAACTTATAAAAAGTCGAAGACCCAATATGCTCATCAATATGACTCGCATGATTTAGAGGCGAAAGAAGAAGTAACCCCACACTGAACGATGTCTACAAAATCAAGTACGCACTCCGCAATCTACCTGGTTAAGATACGAGAGATGAGCCGCTTTCAGCCAACAACTTTGAACAATATAGTGTAAGGCCAGATGCTTATTTTTCACTTATTCACACATACCTGTATGAATGTGAAATTCGGTACACAGTACTAAACACAAATAAACCCAAATAAAAACAGAAAAATAATACACATATGCCTTTTAGAGTCTACTATTAATCTCATACACTAATGATTTTGTGGTCGACACTAATAGTATACATAATCAGCCTCACAGGTATAGTCGTGATTTTCATACACCACTAAAGACCATTATAAGATACCACCTATATCATTGAACTAAAACAATATGAAATACACTAATCAACGTAGGGTGTGTTAGAATAACAGCCACGTTGGCGTGAACAAATAGTAGATACACGATATTTAACGCTGAACCAAAGAGTTAATCACGACTCATCAAATGTATATACACACCGACGAAAGGTATGCTTACTTAAAAACTTGATATAAATAACTAAAAATAGTTAACAATCGGCTCAAGTGGTCTAATACCACGGACTTTTCAAAAAGTATAATGGATTTCATTAAAGTATCATGTGAAAAGAAATTTCCTTATATAAATGTTTTTCAGTGATAACCAAATTTATATAGAACAAGTCTATATCTTACTGGCCATAGCTGGGATAGGGCGAAGTCACAAATTATCTCTAGCCTTCTACTTGTTAAGTCAAACAAAAAGTAAAAAATGAACATAAATGAATTGGTCGTATATGTTTTGTTATGAAAACCTATTAATATTATAATTTCGGAAACTATTAAATAAGACCTATAATCGAACAGCTATCCTAATAGGCAAGCTGACCAAACATACATGTAATGACACCTACGACGTGATGATTTGACTTTGCAATTGTCAACTTTTCTTCTTCCTCCGACTGTAATTACCAAATTTTATATGCAACCCGTGTAGTAATGAACTGAGAGGCTATCGATGACAGTCAGACGGCTCAGAACAGTCACAATGGGATTGTGAGAAGCTGATGTATTATTAGACTATATTCGACTCGTCAAATCCAGCTTATGGTGTGTAGTCATCATCAGTCGTGATATTTCGAAATGAAGCAAGGGCATGCCATGCAGCTACGGAGTGATCGTGATATTTATGTCTAATTTCTCGTCTGGGAAAAGCAGAGCCAACTATCTAACAACATAACAGTTACGCATGATTCATGGGTGTATATCGAAATAATAAGTGCAGCAAGAAATGTCGTTTTAGTATACTCAAATTTTGTATTAGTAACATGCGGGCAAAATTCCATTAAGTCTAGGTCGGCTATGAGTGAACCATTTAGTATTTTGGATTTACAAAATTATAATAAATACATAATGTTGTACGTGATTTGTTTTCATACCCTTTTGTTGACTGTCATTTATTCCATATAGCGATTTGACGACGGTAACCGCACTGTAATATTTTACTCTCTTCAAAATGGATTTCGACTATAAAGGACTCATATACGGCGGGTGTGGACTCGGTTCAGCAGAGGCAATGCAATTAATTCCTGATCTTTGGTACCCACCACATACAACCTAATTGATTAAGGATCAGCGTTTCTGCGGAGCGCATTATGACTTGATACCCTTGCCTTACGCTTTTTCTGAGATGAGGATTCAGCTACAAGGTCGTTGCTCCTGACCATTACACTCGCCGATTTTGTATGTGTTTTTGGACTATGATTACGTATTGATCCTTCTCATACCATATATAGCATTTAAAAACTTGAAAATATATCATCTTTCGCCTATTATATTACAGATTTAAGGTAATTTATAGAAAAGTTCTTAGTTAAGGGTATTGACTTTAATTTCGTACTTAAATTAATTTTTTTGTCTTTATTTTCTGTTTATCTGTAACTGACTAAATGCCTTATTGTTGTTGATTAAAAGTGAGTTCGCGCTCGATTATTATTTATATTTTTTTTATTAACAAATGAGCTGAAATTAATTTGCCTTTAAAAGATTAACCCTGTATAAAATTAGTAGTGTGGCTCTGAACTAATATGTATCCAAATGGGCATACGGTTGAAGCGGAAATTGAGGTGGAATTCGCTCCTGGATAAAGTTTTACAATCGCCTCTTAAATCAAAGACTATGATATACTACGAGCGGAATTGTTCAAATTTAATGGACTTGCAAAAAAATATATTGAGAATCGAAGAGATTTGGGAGAGTTCAAACAGTGCTACGACACCTTTATTAGGGCGCTAGATGTTAGCTACAGCCGTCCTCGGCTTTCCTTTATAATTAAATATAAAATGTAAAAAATCTTCTTGAAGTTTAGAATACTCCGACTACTCAGACATTCCCTTTAAGTTAAACCCAGCATTATATCTTGAGACGCTCCTCTTGCATATCTTGTCTAGATAAGATCGTTTTGATTTAAATCAATATATCAGCGTCCTCGTGAGGTATTTTAATACCGCTTACTAGCTTGCCACAATGTTCATGAAAAGCCAGTTATTCCTGTACAACCAAAAAACGCGTATACAACTGAATCAACTTTAGGCGAGGTAAGGAGAAATCTGATGAAAAATATCAGTATACAAGTTAACAATTACGGCAAAAGGTATAGATGTATGGCTAGGATTACACCGAATAGAATCCACATCACGACAAACGTACAGCTCTAGCATAACGAAATGTACTCCTCCAGTAATTAAGGAACGCTATAATTTGATTCAGTTAGCAACCGAAATAGCTTCATGAAAAATATTTCGAGCTTGGCTTGATCAATTGGCGTGTCCAGTTAAGAACACAATGTGGCAGAAATAGAAATTCTTGGATCGGTCCTACTAAACCTTTGACAAATAGAGTGAAGAGTCAAATAGACAAGAGATCCACAGGTGAGTGAATGAATAGCTAAGGAATTTTACTAATAATCCACTATTCAATGCTCACTCAAAAACACGCTGTGGACCTCAGAAAAATATTGTGACTGTTAATTCGTGCTAAATTAGTCAATCGAAAATTGACAAATGCCCTGTAAATATGTATGTGCAAAGGTACACACACTGTGACACTTGACTTAAAGTAAAATATGAAAGGTGAATTGATTTGTTTATGCTGATAGTTGTTGAAGATTGTAATATTGGCTCTAACACCTGCACTCTATCACATAGCTACTGAATAACACGAATTTGGCTTTCTTCTGAATTAGTTTGAAATAAGAGTAATATTATGTAGTGTAGATATCAATATATCGGTGTTCGTATTTATTCTCTAGAACCGTTCTATACTACTTTACATCGAATGTATAAAACTATAGGGAGATGGTAAAAAGAAAATGAAATTGAGGTGAAATAATTTTCACAACATACGGAAATTTAATTCCGTCAGAGCAATTCGAAAACCAAGATAAATGTAATTTAGAATTTGGAAGTGGATACTTGAACTGGTAATCACAAATCATTGCACTTGTAGTAAAAATGGTGAAGTTAACGTAATGCTTTCGTGGTACCGAACAACTGAGGAAAATTAAATTGACATGCTGTCTGGCCAAAATATTTAATGTATAGGATGCCTCTTAAATATCGAGAACAACGATGGTCGTACTCTGGTGATTCTCTTAAGAATATAGAGAATAAATGTTTCTTACTTTTTTCGTTTTTAGAGTATGATTTTTTTTTTTTTTGCAGCAATTAAAGCAACAAAATGTGCCAATACGAACAGCGAATTCCCTGGTCTCCCCTATAGCGTCAGTCCTAGACAACAACCGACATGGCGACAGTGAAATACAGCTAAACCAGTACGGCTCAACAAACTTATAGCATCTACAGGAACAACCGTAGGTTACAATGTTTTTGTAGACCTGATAGAGTCATTCTAGATGATATATCTATTAGCTAAAAATATGGTCTCTATAGCAAGAACATAATCGGTCGGTACTGGTTGACACCAAACCTCATATTTTAATAAGTAACGAGTTAAATATCTCTGTAAATCAAATCAGAATAAAAACAAACATAAATCTCCAAAAGATGAATTTTGCCCCCAATTGCTTCTCTCACGCAGTCGGACCCTCTCTTCTTCCTCGGCTTGTTAGCAACACACTCACATTACACTGTACTCCTAACTTTATGAAGAGAGTCAGAGACGTACATGGACAGCAGTAGACGAGTAAATGACTTGTGATGTCGCACATGAATTAATGCTAGATAATGTTTACAATGTCCTTGGAGAGATGTACTGGTTAAGTCGCACTGTACTGAAGTGAAGCTCTCATATGTTTAATGCGGCTTATATTATGCGGTCGAAAAGACCTGTCATGACGTTTGCTTTGGGGGTAAGGGGTGGACGGAGGGGGTGGGTTGAATTGGCATTTCAGTACTGTACCTGCATCGGTTTAACCGACGGAAATCGCGGACATTCCATAATCTCTCTGGTGACGTGAGGGAAAATTATTGTCATTCTTTGGATACTATTGAAAGGGTAGAAGTACTATTTAATATCGAAACATGTTTAGATTTGGAATGTAAAATGGAGAAGACTGCGGAATTTTAAGCCTTAGTATATAACTGTTTTTTCTGTCGTCCATATACCCTTTCGTTGTTTATACTGTCTTTATCGGTGCGAAAGTTGAATTGGCGCAAAAATAACATCCAAGATTATATTTAAATATTTGTCTATTTTAAGACTCTGCCGGATGGTTGCGGCATTATCTCGGAATATGTTGACGGTGACCCCTCGCGCTATAAGCGACGGGATCTGAAGACGAATATATCCGTTGTATAAGGTATGCGGATATTATTACTATCAGGAGAGACGCTTCCTTAAATACAATTGGAGCTTGTGCTCTCATCCAGCATAAATAGCATAGACTTCTACATTTACGTCTTCCTACGTCTCCAGGACCGTAAAAATACGACAGTCAATCTTCACATAACAGATATGCATAACACATTATCTTATTTATAGGATGTCTTAGTAAAAATCTTTATATTTCGTACTGGAAGTATTTCCGTGACGAAAGAATTCGTAATCATTCGGGGGTGCTAATGATCTTATCTAGGTGTCCTCTTTTCAGATTATGCATAACACTGCTGTGTACGCTCTATTTTAAATGTCAATTGTGCATTACTCCAATTTGAGTTTCTAAAATATTATTTTCGATAATTACGAACAAATAATGAAGATGCATCATATCAAAAGACGTTATTCGAATGTGCTGTGCGTTGATAAGTTTGACTTGACGGGTAATTGCATATGTTGATAAGTTGCACTCAATACCTAAGTATTAGAAACTCATTTTAACATTACGTATGAGTGCTTTTAAATATCATGTATGTAGGTCATATCGTATTATGAGATGTCAACTTAATCTTATTAACTAACATACGGGCAGCTTAGTTTATTGGTTTGTAGTAATTATTTGTAAGTAATATAAGTTTGTGGTTACGTAACTTGGCTGTCCTCTCTTACTTTTCAACACTGTAACAAAGTTTCAATGCTGGGAGAGTCACTAGGTATAATCTTATGTATCAAATTATTTCATAGGTTTAATTTTGTTCTTGATTTCATATATGACACTCTATACTTTTTCGTCATATATCTAGCAGATCTTCAACGATCCAAATAAACAATCTAATGGTGTCAGCTATATCCGTCTTCTTGAAATTTTTAGTGACAGATGCTATGTATTATATAGAGATTCAATACACAAATCTCTCCCATTCAATGAATCTTGCTGGCATGGCGAATTCGCGGAATAAAGGATCTGATCTTTAGGAAGCTATAATTAGGCAATGGCGACGGGCAGTAATATGATAGTGCTTGTTTACCTCCAACGGGTGTTATAAAATGGAGCGTTATCTATCTATATATTTTAATGGATGTACATTGAACTTCGGATGAATCTCGAACACTGATTCGATACCATTTAGTTATGCGAACTGATTTGGGGCCCCTGCCTTAGATTAGGTTATTTAACCTGATATCTCGAGTGCAGGATATTGAGAAGGGAATAAGAAACTTTTTTCATGGTCCCATCAAGTCGAGATCATGAGGTTCAAGCTGTAATTTTCAAGGAAAGCGCTTTAAAAAATTATAAAACGAGATGTATTTGGTTAAGCAAGCCCATTTTTGTTGGTTGCAATCCGGATCCTGAATCTGGGTTCAGAAAACTTTCATGTAACTGCAAACAAAAACTAATAGTCAGATCGCCTTGAAAATTTGTACACAGACAGTCCCCATGAAATTTTGGTGGAGATCCGAATCCATATCCTGGGTTCAGAGGACTTATGTAACCTTGTCATACGTCTCTGATTGCTCGTTTTACACTGCTTTTGAAAGCCTTTGATTTCATTCTGAGATCCCAGGGGCCAGAAGAATTTAAACAGAAGTCTAAGAACCAATATGCTTTGCAATCTAACAATTTATTGGTGGTATGAGAAGATATGAATATAATTACATGTAATTTATTCTCTGACACCACATGTACGTGTGTGAATTGAAGTTTAGATATAGATGGGATAAACTGTAAAATCACAAGATTACGAAGGGGACGGGACTCAACTTTCTTGGATATCTCTATTTTATGAAGTTTGCACCAAGGAAATACCCGGTATACTGGTTGTGCAGTGTTTAGAAACGTTATCTATGATGGTACATCCTCGCGGATTTCAACGATTCTGCTATATCCAAGCTGGAACATTAATTATTGTTATGGGTATATCGATTACTATTAAATGACAATTGACTAATTCGTTTTTGATACTTTGATGCTTTCCATAA
>CAJDSM010136396.1:0-10788 GCA_903981925.1 Ostrea lurida | reverse complement strand
CATTTGAAAAATAAAACTTCAACTTCAAACAACCTTACTCTTACCTTATGTCACTCTGCAGCTCTCATGGCTGTCTTCTCTGGCTGGAGGGGCTATTTCAGTTCGGCTACCGACACATTCCGTGTATATATGTAAAAGGGCGTTCACCTGAACTGAAGGTTCTCGTAAGTGAGCTTGTTCTCCGATGTCGCCTGTTGGTCATCGTTACTTTCATCCTGACTGACGGTCTCAGACGGCTTTTCCACATGGTCTTTGCAAGCAGTTAACTCTTGCTCAAGAAAAGCCACGTGATGGCCCAAAATTCAACCAAACTTGGATAACATCATCGCCGTTGGGTTTAAGGGCTTTTCAAGTTTGGTACTTAACATATGCGACCTGGGGGCCTCTCATTAAGGGGACATGAGAAGAGATCTAGGCGGACAGTGATGACGAGCGAATACATGCTGAAGTCTCTGGTTTCTTCAAGAACCACATGGCCAGGAAAAGCTGACAATTTATATGAAAAGGCTTCCTGATATAGTGGGTATGTATTCACAGTTTTGGTGTCAAATTTACGATGACCCGCGGCGGGTACTCTGACTGGGAGTGGCCGCCCATAGGGGGCTCAATATGATTGAAATAGGATTGACACTATTAGGATACACAATTCTCTATATTTTAAAATCTCGTTGCCTTCTGCCTGTCACTATATATACAAAACACTTGTCTTCTCTAAGGAACGCATAGAACCTCGACTGGTGACTTTGTTGTAGTATCTTTGAAAGGGGAGGCGTTACACATTGAGCTGTATTTAAGTGGAGATTCTAAGTTTGTTCAAAATCAGCTGGACCCACGGGGTGGAATAGGTGCGGGAAAGCTGTGACCTTCGAAACAAGAATCATAAAAAGGTTATTTACATTATGCTACCTTTAGTGTAGAGTGAGAAGATGTGGTGCAAAACGTTTTTAAGAAGTTTGTGATTCGCCTAGTCAATGGTGTAACCAGCTGCTTTCGCGGAACATCCCAGTATGAGAAAGCCTGACAGTGGACACACGTTATTGGAAGACTTTGGCACCAGAGGGCTTGCGATGACATCGGGTTCCAGATTGCAATAGTGTGGGGTTTTCAAATTCAGGTTGAACCCCTGGCAACGGCGTAGCTCAGAGATGCGGGAGACACGCCCTCAAATAGATGAAAGAATACATACTTGGACGCTAGGCCTGTCTACATTACTGTATAGGAATTTCGTTTAGGGAGGAGAAAGTCTTTATCTATTTTATCCTAAATCCTTGGTGTTTCTTGGCAAATAGAACACCATGAATACCTAATGGACCCAGTCAAGGAAGCTTTCATTGGATTATAGGGTGAAAATTATAAAGATTTTTCGGGTTCCAATACATATCATTCTCATGATATGAGTATATTGGGATGAAATATCTTTTATTCTCCTCAGGAATATAGCAGCTACGAGTCTAATTAGTTCTCTCAAAGAAAGCGTTAAATGTGAGGTTACCTAAGCCCAACATTAGAATGGGTGCTGACCGTGGATGAAAATTTAGAATTATTTGACATCTTCCAGAGATATTATAATCTATCATCGAAGTTGATACATGTTAGGGAATTCTTTTTAATTAATCATGTGAGTATCTCGACTTATCTACTCGTCTGAATTTACTATGAAGAGTACGTCACTGTCTATGGTTATTGTAGAGGATCATCTTTTACCGATGATGTTAGGATTTTGTTGCTACATGGTGAATAGGCACCCCTTCTCATAAGGAGTGCAGTTCTCGTTATCTTGGGAGTTCGGGATAGGAACCCCTTGTGTGAAATTTGTGCACAGTTGTTGATCCCACTCAGTATATACATAGGGAGGCATAATAATCTAATACGACTACGGCTCTTCTTATGGTCAGAGCAGTGGTCAGGCAGTGAGCATAGGTGTCCATAGGGCTCAATACATTCACTTTTTTTTATTCTCATCCACTATAGGCGCACTATATACTAATTGGAAGGTACAACTTTAGACGGCGGCACATAGGACTTTTTTTCTCATTTTTATAACATCATCCTATCTTGAGGGGTTGCTTTAAGAGTACACTTGTACATCAGCCGCGCTATGAGATGTGAATTTTGTGAATCATATTGGCCTTGAAAAACCACATTCTCTTAGCTTTCACACGGAAATCGACCTGACTCGCAGATAAATGATTAGATGAATAACGATTATATTTTCTACATTTATAAATAATGAAGATCTAAATGGTTAATAAACAACAATGCAGACGCATTACGACGGAATAAAGTACGAAACATTAAGATAGTTCCAATGTATGTAACTACTAGTTACGATTTTTAATTTTTATTACCATTAGTTTTCGTGATTAATATGTCTAAGAATATATTGGTCAACTGAAAACACCTAATACACGTTCAGGTCCGTAGTTTGGTGTTGTGCGGTATGGTGTGTGTATTCTTCTAAGAAGGTCTTTTATTTTGTGAACTTGCCAGAATATATGAAAATGATAGTGAATTAGTTTGCACGACTAATGCGGGGTGTTTGAGATTGCTGACGAAAAGATTGACATCAATATTCGTTTGTTGTCTATTTGTACCGCCTCTAAGTGCAGACATATTATAATTAATTTTCTAATAACCAGGTACTTTACCATAACTCACTGTTATGACATTTCTTATATGTGCCTATTTGCTGAAACTTATTGGTGCCACAACAAGTTGGTTATTTGTCAGAGAAGAGCTTGTGCTATCAATTTACCTACCATGTTCATGTATATTGAATACTGGGATACTTCGGGTAATATTTACGGAGATTATGGCGTCCACATTACCTGGTTTGACGTTTTCAGAGCATGTGGCAACACAATTTATACATTATTTTCTAGTTAACTCGAATTTTCGCAATTATAACCCTAGACAGAATATTACTTGGGAGTCACTAAATTGTTGTGGTTTTTTAGCTCGCTGATTGTCGCGCTTCACTCGTATTCCTTAATGCTTGTTTTTCTGTGTTTTTCCATAAAATTGTAATATCTCAGATTGCAATCGTATATTTTTTGGATAAAGTATTAATAGAAATTTGAATTTACCACATTACAGTTATATAAAAACCATAGACGAAACATTCTAATCCATAACACATGTTTCTATGTTAAATTTCATAATGCTCAGATGTGGTACAAAGCATTAGACGTATGGTACAAAATGAAATCTTATAGTAAAAGGATGGATCCACTGGCCAAAGTGTCGACTTGGTTTGAGTTTCAGCTTGATCAACATTATATTGTTGGGGGTAAGTTTGATACACCTTTGTTTGGTATCATTCATTAGTTACTAAATGGATAAAAACAGAAGTGTCGATCACATGCAGATATAGTGGACACCTCCTGCTTAATACGCGACTGTGGAAAACAATTTCCTTGCAGGAAAAGTATGATGAGGTTTTGTATATTAGCGATATATTATGCGAAACTCATTAGGAGGTTTCCAGTGGAGTTGTCATACTGTGGCCCAGGGATTCACTGATGGTGTTCTTCGACGAGACATTATTGACAATGATTTTAAAAAATGTTTCATTGATTCTAATTGTCGTATGACTACTAGTCCCAGATAATCATTGACATATAATATGTACTCTTTAAATCCACCGTGTTGACCTCGAAGACAGTGTTGCCAGCTCAAACATTTCCTGCCACTCCTATTATCAGACTAATCGTACTAATTTGATTGCCCAAGGATATTAGATTTAGATATTTGATTTATAAAGTGTGTAAGGGATAGTAACTATGA
Source organism: Ostrea lurida (assembly GCA_903981925.1). Lineage (NCBI taxonomy): Eukaryota > Metazoa > Mollusca > Bivalvia > Ostreida > Ostreidae > Ostrea > Ostrea lurida. Next base: position 7,002 of record CAJDSM010136396.1, on the reverse strand, counting down.
ACATCTACAGACTCATAGAATATTAATATTTTATTAAAGATATATAATAAAGGAGCTACCTTGTCAACTGTGGTGTATGGGTGCATCTGAGCAATGATAGTTATTTCTTTGTTAGTGGTATCGTTTAACATGGTGATATCAATAGCATTCAAAATAATTCTTGAGATTATTGAAAGAATTGAAAGATAATATGGAATCTTTACAATCGTAAACTTACTTATAAGATTTTTTCAGCTTGCTAATGTAATCGGCATATATTTCGCCATTATAAGGAATACAATCTGATAGTATTTTTTGCTCACTTTTGATAATCGATACTCATCGTACCCCTTGACTCAGTTACAGGCAGAAAACAGAACTGCCCACCGCTCAAGATTATTGCAAAAGCTCAGAGGTTGGCCGCATTATTCCATGTTCAACTTACTCCCCACGGTTGTTTGACTGTCTACTCTCTTTACTATGAATCATTTATTTCCACTAAATAAGACAACAGCGGATTATAGAATCTGCTAATACACTTTTACTGAAAGAAGAATGTTTTTAGCTTACCTGCAACCAAATCGTTGCAAAGTGAGGCCCTTCTCGATCGCCTGATCATTTTTGGCTTTCTCGCAATCTGCTTCGTCATCTGTCGGGTAACTTTCACTTTTCCTACTTTCTTTCTAACTCGATGAGAAACCGCGCACTGGTTTGCCATAGAATCAACCAAACCGGTACACAACATTCACTACATTTCGGTTCACAAGGTGGCTTCATGCTTATAGATGTAATGGATTGTACGTGGCCAGACCCTTTACGTCACCGCAAGAAATATTGGATAAACTCCGACGGTAACAATTTGCCAATGGAACCTGAGACGAAGTTCATTCGTTCTAAGCGAGAGTCTTATGCATTTAAAATAGATATCTCATTCTTACGATAGGAATCCACGTATTATTCGGCCAGAAAAGCTAGAAATACATGATTGCGAAAGTTATCCTGATTACTAGTGATGAGATTTTCGATTGTGTATGTTCAAAATCTTATCGATCACCGGGGATATGAGGAAGGCCACAATAGGGGTCAAGTTATTATTGAACAATAATGATTATTATTAGTTGGAAATCTTTCAAAATTTTTCTGAGAACCCCTCGCCAGGGAAAGCTGAAATTACCTATGACAGGCTTTTTCACTAATTTAACAGTGGCTCATAGATATTTCTAACACTCATTACTGGTTCAAAATCATATTAACCACGGACTGATGATATTAAGTGAGAGACGGGAAATGCTGTAATGTCAAGTAAATCAGATGGTCAGGCTCTCTATTAGTAGTCAGCACATATGGGAGTCCAAATTTAGATTTGCATAAGATGATATGGGGATAATCTTTGTTAGAAAATTCTATCAGTCTATTTCAAGTAAAGCCAGTACTTTTGAGTAGGCCAGAGGAAATAAGATTCTTGGCTTTCTTTATAGTAAATGATTAATGCTGTGGATATACTTCTTCCTAAAAGAACACACATGCTTTCCTCGGAGCTAGACATGCCTTGTGATGTGGCGATTAACGGATCATGGATAGCTGATATTGCATAGTGTTCACCTGAGTATGAGTGGTAGTCTCATCAAGTCATTAGATCCATGAAAACACTCATCCATGACCCCCGGTGCGCCCCCTCTGCGGAACACTCTCTCTTCTCTATGCATGAGTCAACTCAATTTCTATATAAGATAACAGTTCAATATCTTGAAAAACAAAAGGAATCTGGGATGCTATAGCCAAGTTGCAGGTATTATTTTTGAAAAAAAATTTGTTTTTTTTTTTTCACGAAATTAAACAACTTTTGTTTAAAGTAGCATAATCTGTATCTTTTGAATTTTATTACATTGTGATTTCTTTAAGGAAATCATCAGACAATGATCAAATTCGAACTTGGCCTGCATATTCCTATGATGTATCCACATGTATCAAATTTGAGTTGAATGTGTGCAACCGTTGCAGAGATAATGAATGGAAACCAAATGATGACGGAATGACGGAACAGGGTAACTATAAAGCCCCCGGCCATTTTATGGTGGGGGCATAAAAATAATAACAAATACATAGATTGGAATGCATTTCTGTCTCATAAAGGATATTGTTGTACTTTCATGCTAGTGTACTTGAATATGCACAAACCCTAGCCTGTCTATTGTTGTACTGTACCACACTGTTCTAACTATAAACATGTGTAATTAATTCAACTGATAAAATTCCTAAATGGCTAGCTATCAAGATACTGTAAAACGAGAATATTAAGCACACTATTTATTTTAGCGCCTTTAGCGTTTTAGGTTTTTTTTAAACGAGTACTCGACTAAACCTCCAAATACTCAACTAAGCTATCCGAGTAAAGCCTCCAAATACTCGACTAAGCTATCCGAGTAAAATTGACATCCCTATTTTATACTGATGATCCAAATTCGTCACCATGTTATCATGAATGAAGGGTTTTCATCACATATTTTTATTTAAAACCAATTAATTTTGACTAGAAATTTCATTCATAAATATTTTGGGTATCTAAAACCATTCAATGACAAAAATTCCACTGTCCAAAAACTTTCTGAACAGTCATCAATTTTAAGAGAACAAACATTTATTTTTTCCAAAGACATGATACCCTGACTGACCTTGAGCTTGTGAAGAGGTATCTGGCCCCGGAGGACCGACTCCTCCTTATCAAAAGTAATCACACTCATCTCCTCTTTATCGTCTCAATATCATGTCCTCAGGTTGAATTTCTGTGAAGATAAAATTAAAATAATATAGAGAAAATGCACACATTTTTATCTATACACAGATTGCATTACATCTGTAAATTAAAAAAAAACAAGAGGCCTAAGGCCACATCGCTCCAACCTGAGCACAGCTGCTTCACTAAGAGAGCAGTAGTTTGGGATTTAGAATGTACATGTGGACTAAATCTAACCTATGTCGGGTGGAGGCATTATCTGAACCAACTTAAAATCCTACTCCATAATCAGGAAGCTTTCAGGTAAAATCAACTCTTCGGTTCAATGAAAAAGATTTTTAAGAATTTCTCTATATATCTGCATGTAAACTTGTATCCCCTAATGGGGCCTCATCATACCCCCGAGGGTCATGATTTGAAGAAACTTGAATCTCACTATAATCAGGAAGATTTCATATAAATTTCAGCTTTCCTGGCATGGTTTTGAAGAAGAAGATTTTTAAGAGATTTCTCTTATATATCTGCATGTAAAACTTTGATCCCTATTGTGGCCTATAGTACCCCGGGGTCATATGTATTGAACAACTTGAATCTCTCTATATCAGAAGGTTCCATATAAATTCAGCTTCCTGGCCCAGTGGTTCTTGAGAAGAAGATTTAAAGATTTTTCCTATATAATCATATGTAATACCTTTGATCCCTATTGGGGCCCATACGTACCCCGGGGTATGATTGAACCAAACTTGAATCTCCTCTATATCAGGAAGGTTCATTATATAATTCAGCTTTCCTGGCCCAGTGCTTCTTGAGAAGAGATTTTAAAAGATTTTTCATTATAATCATATGTAAACTTTATCCCTAATTGGGGCCCCATAGTACCCCGGGGTCATGATTTGAACAAACTTGGATCTCCCAATATCAGGGAAGCTTCCATATAATTTCAGCTTTCCTGGCCAGATGGCTTTGAGAAGAAGATTTAAAGATTTTTCCTATATAATATATGTAAAGACTGATCCCTATTTGTGGCCCATAGTACCCCGGGGGTCATGATTTGAACAAACTTGAATCTCCTTCTATATCAGGAAGCTTCCATATAAATTTCAAGCTTTCCTGCCCAGTGGCTCTTGAGAAGAAGATTTTTAAAGATTTTTCCTATATAACATATGTAAAACTTTGATCCCTATGTGGCCCATGAGTACCCCCGAAGGTCAGTTTGAACAAACTTGAATCTCCTCTATAATCAGGAAGCTTCCATAAAATTTCCAGCTTTCCGGCCGCAGTTGGTCTTTGAGAAAGAAGCCTTTAAAAGATTTCCCTATATGAATCATATGTAAAAACTTTGTCCCCTATTGGGGCCCCATGTACCCCCGGGGGTCATGATTTGAATCAAACTTGAATCTCCTCTATATCAGAGCTTCCATAATACATTTTCAGCTTCTGGCCCAGTGGTTCTTGAAAAGAAGATTTTTAAAGATTTTCCTAATATAATTCATATGTAAAACTTTGATCCCTATTGTGGCCCCATCGTACCCCGGGGGTCATGATTTGAACAAACTTGAATCTCCTCTATTCAGGAAGCTTCCATATAAATTTCAGCTTTCCTGGCCCAGTGGTTCTTGAGAAGAAGATTTTTAAAGTTTTCTCTATAATTAATTCATAATGCAAACTTTGATCCCTATTATGTCCCAATGTACCCCCGGGGTTCATGATTTGAACAAACTTGAATTCCTCATATATCAGTGAAGCTCCATATAGATTTCAGCTTTCTGCCCAGTGGTTCTTGAGAAGAAGATTTTTAAAGATTTAGTTCCTACTAAATCATTCATAGTACAAACTTTGATCCCCTATTGTGGCCCATCGACCCCCAGGGTCATGATTTAAGACAACTTGAATCCCTTCTATTATCAGGAAGCTTCATAGTAAATTTCAGCTTTCCTGGCCGTGGTTGCTTGAGCAAGAAAGTATTTTAAATGACACACACCCATTTTGCAATTTTTCATGGATATCTCCCCTTGATGAGGCGCCCGAGTCCTTCATTTGAACAAAATTGAAGCCTTCACACCATACGATGATGTCACAAAAGTTTGGTTGAATTGGCCAGCGGTTCTTGAGAAGAAGTTGAAAATGTGAAAGGTTACACAACGACGACAACCGACGACAGACAACGGACAAATTTTGAATCAGAAAGCTCCTTGAGCCTTCGGCTCAGGTGAGCTAAAAAAAGGAAAGAACAAACAAACAAAAAATTCACAGTAAAGATAATCTTCCAGGAATCTATACTGTTACATGTATTACGCAAACAAATGACTTTTAAATTAAAATTCTTCACATGATTGATTAAGATAAAATAAATGTGAACAAGAGGTACTGTGAGCAATGCTCACTAAGAATACCCCCCCCCCCATCCCCCAAAGGGTGTTGGTAACTTAAATGGAAACCATAATTCTACTTTAATGTCAAGTGAGCTTGACCTTTGATCCCAAATTTGATAGGGAACATCTATGACCTATGGCTAGTTCATATCTATGACATGATGACTCTAGGTGGAAAGTATAATGCTCTACAGCCCAGAAACCATATTGCTACTTGCATGTCCAATGAGCTTGACCTTTGACCTTTTTGACCCCAAATTCGATGGGGAACATCTTCATCCCATTTGTAGTCTATATGTACGATATGGTGACTCTAGGTGGAAAGGATAATCCTCTAGCGCCCGGAAACCAAATTGCTACTTCCATGTCCAATGTGCTTGACCTTTGACCTCAAATTCGATAGACAACATCTTCATCCCATGGGAAGTCAATATGTGTGATATGGTGACTCTAGGTGGAAAGGATAACACCCAAGAGACAAGAAACCATATCGCTACCTCCATGTCCAGTGCACTTGTACTTTGACCTTTTGACCCCAAATTTGATAAGGAACATCTTCGTCCCATGGGTAGCTAGTCCATATGAACAATATGGTGACTCTAGGGGGAAAGGATCATGCTTTAGAGCCCGGAAACCAAATTGCTACTTCCATGTCCAGTGCACTTGACCTTTGACCTTTTGACCCCAAAATTGATAGGGAACATCTTTGTTCCATGGGTAGTCCATATGTGCAATATGATTACTCTAGGTGGAAAGGATAATCCTCTAGCACCTGGAAACGACGGACAGTATGAGACCCCTTAAAGATGAAGTGATATACCAAATATCAAGTGGCTGCGATGTACAGTTTCAGAAAAAAGTGCAACGAAATATTTATTTCACATCAAGACTCAAATAAATAGACTAAATCAGGAAACAGGAAGTTGATATGCGGAAGGTCTGAATTCAGTAAACGCGGTAATTGGGACTCCTAGATGAAGTGATATACCAAATATCAAGTGGCTGTGATATGCAGTTTCAGATAAAAGTGTGATGAAATTATTTATTATCACATTAAGACAAAAACTAGATGTGTCGGTGCGACACAAATACCCCCGCCTACAGTGAAGTCTAATGAAGGAAAATCGTAAGGTAGAAATTGAAAGTTTTTCAAATGCATGAACTGTGGCGTATCCATATATATGAGGGTTGTCCCAAAAAGTCGTGGACAATGTTGATAATTCGTTTATTTGTTGAAAAATCCAATTAATTTTCTTTTCCGATTTATTTGCATCATTTGTTATTACTTTAGACAAAATTTCATCAAAATGTATTTCTTAATTTTAACATAAAACAAAAATAAAACACCTATGTTCAAATCTGTCGGCGCACAAATCATGACGTTATCAGGGTTCTTTTTCAAAGTACTGTCCCAGATGCGCGATGCATTCTTCATGTTGTTTCACCTATTTGTCAAACACACCTTCAAACCACGCCTGATTCAGAGACACGTTGAAATTCCTCACTGCTCTTCTAATATCTCCTTTCAAATCAAATGTTTGCCCCCTCAAGCTGGCCTTCAAAAGTTGAAAATAGGCAAAGTCGTGCGGTGCCATATAAGTCTAGGGAGAAGGTGGGTGTATACGCAGGGGCATTGTAATGATGAATAATAATATTTTCAATGTCATCTTTTGCTAACATTTCTGTGATCTAATGTCCGTTCAATTTCCCATTTTGTCTGAGTTAGAGCCAAACCACAATATACACAAAATTTGATAATTTATCTGTGCGCCGACAATGTCGTGGTTGCAGTTATATTGAATAAAAATCATTACAGAGCCGTTTTAAAATGACGTAATTTCTCTGCCATTTATGATGTCTTATGCTTGAAAACCTAGTATATTAGACAGAAAACATCATAGCTTCTGTTGATATAAA
>CAJDSM010136392.1:0-14558 GCA_903981925.1 Ostrea lurida | reverse complement strand
ACGGACGTGCCGGTTTTGGAATCTTCAGCCATTTCACCACGGCGGTTAATCGGACTACAATGTTTGGTTTTGAAGTGCTGAAGTTTTCCCTGACGGCCTCAGTGAGCCTATCATTTTTTCGACATCAGGGAAAACACTCTTTTTTGCGTGCTAAGGGGGTTGTGATCTTGAACGGGGCCTTTTACGTCCCATCCGAACGGACATAAAAGTTAAAAAACGTGTAAAAGGTTAAATAGGAAACAAGTTTGTGTAATAAACAGTTTACATTGTATATTGATATTTCAGATTTTATGTGTAATATCACATTCTTGTGAAAAAATTGTATTATTAATGAGTTAATTGTAGTGAAAGCTCCTTCATTGTGTTTAAACTCCCAAAAAGGTGTTTCGTGTGGCGAAAAATGCTACTATTCCAAAAGGGATGTGTTGTTGTTAAAGGACAGTCACAGATATCACTCGAGGTTGAAATTCTCTGTTAAGTATAGTAAGAATGTGTTAATTTGTATGTCCATAGTATCGTGAATATAATAATTCATTCTGAGTTTTGAGTATTCATGTTACTCGGCTTGTTTACTTGTTGAATAGAGTAAAGTTTACTTGTGTGTAGAATCCCATATATTTTGCCAAGAGAATTTACATCACAGTTTTATAATTGGTATTTTCAATCAGTGTAGGGAATTTTATATTGTACAATTTTCGTATTGGGAAGTGCACTTTCTGCCTCTTGTCTGCTTGGTGTTGCCATGGATACCAATGTGAGACTTGGGTCCAGCAAGAATTCAATTATTCTACCTGTTTTACTAGAAGACGCTGGTTTAAGCTATATCTAAAATGTATGGATGATCAGTTTTTCATGTGCTTCTTGACTGTAGACAATGTGAGAGTCTGAAAAATGTAAAATGGGTTTTTCATGTGGAAAATTTAATTATTACTCAAAGCGAGGTGATAGCCTTTGCTTCGGACTGTAATTGTCGCCTCGTTTGGACGTCTTGCAGAGAACTACATCATGTTCTTTAACTGTCAGCGGAGCTGACTTTATTTTGGTCTTTTTGATCCGTCTGTATAAATTAATCGTAGAATGGTTTGGCCTGTTTTATTTGAAGAAGTTTTGTTTGAAAACAAGCGGGATTTGTTTCGGATTCTTATATATTCAGAAGTGAGTGTCTATCTTAGGTTTTAATTATTTCATGGCGGGTATTGTTCAGAGCAAGTTGGGTGTTTTAACAATATCAAGGGTAATCAGATCCCGTATGTGTTTTTTTAACTCGTAAACCATTGATTTTAATACTTTCTTGTGTTTTGTCATAGGTATTCAAATGCGGATGGAAGAACGCAGTCAAATCAGGATTGGTCGGTGTTAGCTTTTAATTTAAGTATATAGTTCGCAAAAGGAGTTTTTATTCTACGTAGATCTAGGTGGTTCGTTTGCCTCAATACAAGACTGTTACAGGAGAGAGTTCAAAAGCTCTTAAAACATTAAATAATCAATCAATCAATGTATTCTACAAATTGATCTGAATTTGATTCGTGAGTTTAAGTAATATACTGGATTGTCAATATCTCTGGATATCTTTTCGTGGTTTCTTAGAGCTATTCGCATCAGTACTACGGCTGCCACCATGTTTATTGATCTGTTAGGACGAATGTACGGCAAAGCCTAAATTTAGGAACGCTTAGACAAAGAAACGTAAGACTAAAACGGGTCCCAAGACATATTTAGGTCAGGTCCTGGTCCTAAGATAGCTTTTGACCGGTAAATACACAAAATAATGACGCGTATCTCTGCTTTTAAAAATCTAAGTACTTAAAGTTCTGAAACAAGGTGACAAACAAAAAAAGATATACATGTAACTAATTGGGATCAGTGTCTAATTCTTTTAGAATCCTCTACGATAAACAAACATTACATTTTATACTTTATTTTAATTTTGGTGTCTATACTTGTGTCTATGTTTCAAAAAGCAAAGTAACGGCTATCTGATCACATAGATATTAATGTTTGTTTATCGTGGAAATTACATTTCTATAACACACGCAGATCTGTAGTGAATTACACCCTTCATTTTAAACACACCCTAACTACCATGGAAATTTCCTCATTCCTTTCTCGATTTTGTCCAACAAATTTTCATCCCGACGTTTGATAATATTCTTTCAATTCCAAATAATTTCATTCTTGATATTAGCCAATCACGTACATGTGTAACACCTCACATACGGGGGTTTGGTACTTTCTTTTCCCAATATGTTCGACCATTACGCAACATTAAAAAAACCATACTACCATAATGCTCTGCGCTCAAGCATCTCTTTCAGTACAAACTACTATCGGATGAATACCTACATTGCATAGATAATGTAACTGGTTTATTGTTGGATAAATTGGGACATAAAGAATGCGTTAAACTTGATGGTTTTCACTTATAGAAACATCTTTCGGAAAAACCCCAGTCACTTCCCTATGAACTATATTCAGACTCATGAATAAAGTAACAAATCAAAATCTGTATTTTCTTACTCATTTTAAATTAACAGATATCAGTGTAAAGTTGTGATTTTTCATTTTCCTCTGGAAGTTTGTTTAAGAATTGTAATATTTTTAAAAATTGATAAAATGAAATGGTTGGAATCTCGGCTGTGGCGCCATTTTTGTCTTGGACATGACAATAACGAGGTTCACCTCATTAAAAACTCTTGTGTTCGACGTAATTTTATGCACAGCCGCTGTAGATTACGTATTTTATTTTATTTTTTTATCTGTACGCTTTTGGTGCGAATAGGTAATGTTTTATCAATTTTTTATGTCAACAGTTAAAAAAAACATGCTCATTTATAATGTATAAAAAATCAATTGTGAGTAATAGGATAATCATAGTGTACATGTAATGGAGATACAAGCATAGAAGTTGTTGCCCTTGACAACATATTAATAATTGATTGTCTATGGAAAATATAAACCTTTTTCACTATCAGTAGTTTACTTCTTCTCCCGCGAATAAAATTTCTCTAAAAGATATATTTCTATCATGCGCAAAGTTCGATCTAATATATGGGGGGGGGGGGGGGGCTTAAACCTACATATACATGTATGACATCACATTAGGATCGATCTACCTTAAGCTACAAATTATTACCTTTGTATACTTTCTGCTTAACGTATTGTATACAACTTGTAGAATTATGTGTTATGCGTAATTTTCTTTCGGATATGATACACAGAAAATACACGTTAGATCCGATGATCTTATGGATGCCTACAGAATGAAACTGTAGTATGTATATAAGTTACGTCATAAAACTTACAATCATATACACAATAAAACAAGTTCGGCTCTACCTTTTTATTATAATGATATTCTGATAACTCTTTCACTCCTGAACGTTTAGGGCAAGATTGTGATGGTGCGAAGGCGGCGTAGTGATAATGACCTTGCTACTTCGCAGTTTTGCCATTGCATCTTCGCTAGTTCGCCTCCAAGCTTGGGGAAGTTTCAATATGCGTATGCCCAAAACAGGTCACTTGATTATCCAGGATATCTGCTACATGTACTAACATTTTGTGTAACTTTCTTTATTATACGTTTGCCGTTCAATGAATCTCCTTGCTATATACAATGTATACTTACACCAAGTTTTCTCTGCCTATGATAACGACGACTTGTATTCTAACTATTTTCAGTGGCGTAGCTTGCATGTATGCTTGGATGCTTGGATGCTCAAAACAGTACGACATTTAACTTCGGACAACAATGACAAAGTCCAGATTTTTGCTACCCTTTTTATCAAAGATACAGAAAACAAATTCAGTGTATCTGGTAGGATTTTTTGCAGTATCTCCTAGTTCAAAGCTAAAGTTACTACGACATGTACATTAAGAGATATAAGCTCTAAAGATAAAAATCCTGTAGGAGATATGGGGATTTTTATACTATCAAAATCCTATCATATGTATCCTATGGAGAAGAAAAAATCCTATAGGAAAAACAATCCTATGAGTTTCGATAGGATTATTAATCCTATAGAAAATAAATTAGAATTAAATGTCTCAAATAAAAATTCAATGGATTACTTATTCCATTTTAGTAGAGAACATTATAGGAATTGAAATCCGAATTCAATATTTGTTATTAGTGAGGACTATATTTATCTAGGACACTTAATCTAATTCATTTTCTGTAGGATTAATTATGCCTATGAAAATCACTAGGAGTTTTCTTTCCTAATAGGATTTTTTTTCCCATATAGATAACTGATAAGATTCTTATAGGAATAACAAAATTCCCCATACTCCTACAGGATTTTTATCATTAGAGCTATATCTGCTAATGACCAGTCGCCAGTAACTTAGCTTTCAACTAGGGAAACTTACTGCCAAAAAAACCTACCATATACACTGAATGTTTTCTGTTACTTTGATTGAAAAAGATGGTTAAGCATTTAAAAGCTCTTGACTATGTGTGATCCACGTACAGCATCATGTTATAACCTCGTGTATCTGTTCAACATCCACCTGTCCATACTGACACCTAGTTCTTTCCTTCATACTCAACATTATGACATATGTTCTCCTTTGAAAACAGTAAGTCTGCCCAACTTTATTGCTCGTATGGCGTTTGCATGTATGAGTTGCCAGCTGGTCTCATACCCTGTCTCAAATTTCGCACCCACCGTTTTGGTTTAAAATATCATACATATATGTTGAGCCCTAGCCTATAACATTAATTCTAAACGTCGCTTTCATATAAGACCGCATTAATTTCCCCGTGAAACTAAGATTGAGATTTAAATTGTTACAATCGGGCCTACATTATCCTGATCGCATGCTTATGGCTCGACTACTAACACCCTAGGGTTGATTGTTTCATCATAAATCAAAATTGGGAGTATAGGTATTTATCACTCCCTCCTCAGTTGTAATACATACAAATAATTAGGTTTAGTACTCCTCATCATATCCGCGATTTCGATTGGTGTCTTAGATGTTGAAGACTGAGTACCAATGGGTTGCGACGTATGAATCCTCCGACAAAAATACACATTACTACAGGCAAACCCGATTTGACACATCGTTCCTAATACAGGCTGAGCAAGCAAGTGCTAGCGACAAGTTGTTGGTTGCGACACTAACAAAGCCTTCGGAGGCCGATAATCGTCGGACAACTGAGCACGGTTTCAGGAGGGAGTTGCGCTGAGACAAACTTTTTTCTCACAGAATACCAGCAATGCTCACATATTCTACAACCAACTGTGGGATCCACGCGTGCCTTGCGGAGTACACTGAATATTCAAGTTCAACAAGATGAAAGAAGGGGCCACTTCGGAATCTCTTGCACCCCGAAAAAGAATTTAATCAGATATTCTCCTGCATATATGCACACTTCTACATTTGGATTAACTAGTTCTTCATAATACTAACAAGGAGATGTTCACAAAAGTTCTTGCTCGAGCTTGATAAGATCAGGCTTTCAAAGAAGAATTAGTCGCTGCACCTCATAGCACCCGCCAATTCCACTATGAAAGTAAACTCATATCTCGCATCGGAATATATATCCTGACAAGTACGGAAACATGCATTTTGACGGTCGGGATTTCAAAAAAACATATTACATAGGTCTAATGGTGAGCTCAACTCGCGTCAATTCTCGGGGTTCACGCTTATGAATAGTCGAGAATGGAGTAAATAATACAAAATCATCAATCTATAAAACAGGAAAAACATATCACACCTACCTAAAGTAACCCTGATAATGTTTAAAGCCGCAGACCACGAAAGGAATCCTTCCAATGGTTGTGTTGCTGTTTACCGAACGGAAAGCAGCCCACATATACATATCCACGTCCGTATAGTTATTCCCAAAAATCAAAGCCAAAGTGCCTTGCCTAAGCAAGTAGGCAATTACATAACCCTAACCGTGCCAAAAAGGCTTACTTAACCGTCCCACCCCCACTTTTCCTCGTATCTTGAGTTCCATCCTAAGTTAATCCCTCCATTGAAAATGAGCGCTCCTGTCAACCGGCTACAACCCAGTTGAGTATATACTGTCTAGCCCTTAACCACCTATTGAGAAATTTCTGGAAGACACTCTTAACAGTAGACCGCGGAACAGGAAAAATCCAAAAACTGGAGCAAACCATTCTTTTCGGGACACCAGCAGTGGTGGTCTGGGATCAGGCCGGCGGCAGATCCTAGTGTCGGACTGATAAAATGGGATAATAGAACCAAAAGCATAACTTTCAAAATTGAAAAGTATGACCGAGAACAAGTTAGGCGAGTACCACCTCCGGCTCCGTCACACTGTGATAGGAAAATAACTATTGTAGTTACAACATGGGATTTGAATCGAGTCCATAATTGCGTATTCTTTCATTCGTGGTAGACCCTACCAGTACAGGATTGAATTAAGTCCGGCAGGATACCAATAGGCTTACCCAGACAGCGGAACTCTACATTGAAATAAGAACCCGCATAATAAAAAATGTAGAGCATCCCAGGTACAACGGGCACAAGATAAGATAGACCAAAAACAACTGCCGCCAAGGGGAGAAGGTGTAACAAGGAAAAAAAACCATGAGAGATCGTAAGAATTGAAACATTTCTCAAGGTAGCACCTCGTCATGGTGAAGCTGTACTTGGTACACATGAGAATATAAAATAAGGGACAAATGAACATGCGTGTTACATACAAAACGTCGATTATGACTATATGTAAACCCAACAGTAATAACATAAAACCCTCCATCAACCTCGAACCCGGGAGTGGGCTATTGTACGGCCCGAGGCACCCAAGCATTACCGCCCAGGGTAGATGACATTGGTAAAAACCCATGGAAAATATGTCATTGTCGCTTCAATGAGTATGAGCGTTGGTTTACCGAACCCAGCGCGAGACATGACAATTAATCAAATGTTAGACGTACCTATTAATATGCAACCTAAAATATATCCAATATCGTCACACCGGTTAGAAACATCTAGATCTTTAAGCGGATATGTACGTGGGTGAAAAATGTCAGATGAAGCGCATTTGTTGCAAAGTGTGACCAATTGTAGATAAAAAAGACAACCAATATCCTGTAAGAAACACCAACCCATCCTAAATTGAAATCTCGAGCGTATATTGTGTATGTTTATAATAACAAATAACCTAGCGCCCGCCAAATTTTATATAATACTTCGTAAAGAGACCCTATTCGAGATTACCAAAAATCGGGGTGAATAAGAGTTAAATTCACCGAACGTCCCGCCGAACATGTGCGTAAAACGTCCAGCATATAGCCGACGACTAGACCGTGTAATGTGACAACAACAATTCTTAAACCGATGTAAGGACCCGCCACACACTTGCAACGACGAAACCCCCCTGTGTGCCGTACTATTACCGATGAAGAAGCCGTAGTGATAATTCACTATTAAGCGTATGCGTGATCACTACGGAATTAATTTAATTTCAATGGAATGTTCCATATTTAAATATGCTGCCAGTTGAATATGCACGCCACAATACCTGCTTTAATCACTCTGGTAATCAAGTTATCAAGCCTCATCGCTAGTTTGAAGGCACGATACTCAGGTCGTTGCGACAGCCACAGCCTGTACGCGCAACAACTGCTCACCAAAGTTAATGGCCAGTCAATGCCCAGATAATATCTGTCCAATGGTAGCGAAGTTATGAGAAGTAGAAACCCACGCGCGTGGTTTGAGGCTAATGGAACCAAGTGATGCTGTAATTACAAAGTCCTGAGTTGAATTGAATGAATCCAATTAGACAGGTGGAATTTTTGGTAGCAATGCATTTCGTCATAATAAATGGCCAAGCGGCAGTGTGATCACGCGTTGGGCCGAACAAAAGTTACAGTTGACAAAGAATATGTCCAACACCAGTATTCCGGCAGCATTAAGATTTTAAGGAATCTAGAAAGTATAAAAAGATTCAGCCAACAAAAGGACTAAGCTTAAACGTTTGACCGATCGCTCCAACCCACTAACGGTAGAAAAATACCGAAAAAAACCAAGAGAGACAAGACCGAAAAGTATGTAGTGGTGAAAATCCAGCGTAAAAATAATATGTGATGGCAGAAACATGGATGGACCAGGGCAGGTTTCACCAGCAGAAAAGTCGAGAAGGGGAGAACGAGCACAATATGGAACAGTAATACTAGAGTACCAGAGGAGAACAATGTATATAATTACAGGGCCTAGGGGCACAGTATTGACAGCACAATGAGCGAAGCACCCACGAAAGGAAACACACCACGCCCACCGGCCACCTACACGCCCCCCGCAGCCAGTAACACCCGACCGACCACAGAGCACCCCTTGCCTGGGATACCACGCATGCGGTGCATTCGACTGGAAAAGGAGGACCCCGAAAACATTCCTCTGCCGACTCCGCGGTCACAACCCTCCCACTAGCAGAGTGCTTCAAGTTATTCAAAATGTGATTGTTTGAAAGTGTGATCTCACTGCTGGTAAGGAAACAACACGATAAGAGCGCAGGGATTGAAACACGCAAAATAAACCCAAATCTATTTCAACCACCAACCCGGTATCAGCACTCCGCCCCTAATCATTCCGCGTCTAGCCTGTCCCACTCTTCCGGCGATAGCAGGACAGCAATAACAAAGGTGATTATGTGAAGAAATGTAGAACAGTCTAGCAAAGACATCATGAAAACGTAGAATCAAGGCATACCACTCAGTGCAACATAGACCTATGGATGAACGCTGAGGAGGGATAAGCTCTGCTGCAAGATAGTTATACTTTGTACATCTGCATTTGAGACCCAAGCGGGACGAGTACATATCATATAAGATAGGCGTAGCAAGCTCGGCCTAAAGACAACTGGGAGGATCAAAGGTAATTTGGTAGAAAATGATAGAATCTCTCTTAGAAGATAAATAAAGTCACTTTCAGGGTTAATGGTGCAAACTCGCCCTCTGCCCGCCGCGCCTTCCAATATCGACCCCATCCAACCCGTTGCCTCTAGCCCCCTCCTCTGCCCGCTCCTCTCAGAACTGCACGCCCTCCCATCAGCTCTACTGTGCGCACCTGACCGCAGCTAGTCACTCCGCGTCCGCGCTCCGAGCTCAGTGCAGCTATTCAGAAGTTATAAAAAGGAATGGTGGCAGCGCGAATGAGAGCCCGCAGATCGATACCCACTTACAGAGTAGTTAGCATCAGAGAGAGTTACTCCGAATACAAGAGGTTACTAGGAAAAATAAAAAAATGAAAAACCCATGTGATGCTCGGGATGTATTATGACGACGAACACAATAGTGTGCATTTAATATTATTTCCACAGTGGACTGAGTTGGAATAGAGAACCAAATAGCAGACAAATAAGGTAAAGGTGACACGATGACAAGTTATAATAAGAAGACATGTGCTTATCGTTGAAAATAACCATTTCGGGCTGTGGAACTCCACAGATAAAAGCTCAGAAAAGAATTAAAGTGGACTTTAGAGGTTGAATCCACGTGCAAGTATAAGACCACCCTGATGGCGTTGTAGATTGTCCCACAGCGAGGAAAGTGCCAACGGGAATAAAAACCCCGCGCAGAGGACCACGGCGCAACCAGAAAAGAAAAGAAAACCACGCCCGCCTCCCCAGGCCAGACTCGATGGCAATCACAATGGGCAACCCACCAAGGTCCCAAAAAACGTCGTGAAAGAAAAAGATTGTTTAGTCATATGTGACCCACACAAGCCTGGCTTCGAAATTGGGTACAAATATATGACCCATAAGAAATGCAACCGAACATACGAGCGACCGATTACCCCACTATGATAAACGAAGAGCTCTAGACGGATTACAGTGTTTCATGCTGCTACGAAGAAAAAATATCGTGTGGGTAATACAATCAATAACACTTGCAGGTCTACAATTGACTACAATAAACAATAACTCAATACATGTCCTCATCTCGCTCCTTTCTACTCTCGTGGCGTCTTCTCTCTCCTTTCTAGTCTTGGCCCCACGAATCTTGCCGATCAAATCAATGCGGTAATACATCTTGCTCTTAGTTCCCAGGCCATCCCCGCTCGCAACCCAATTGTTTCAAACAATCTTCTCTCCTTAGAATCACACACTTTACATAACAGTGTGCTCTACAGGTCCATCCGTCATCCACAATATCTTCATTACTGGTATCCTGGTGCGTGTGCGTTGCCGTAATGCCATCCTGCGTTCTGCTCTACTTGCATGAACTGACGCAATCCATAGCTGCTATACAGACCCTCTACTACGGATATCACTCTCTTCCTCCTCTACTCTCTACTCGAACATGCTGCCTTCATTAAAGTGAGTTGCCTCTACCTGCTCTCGTGCTCTCTCCACTTTAATTACCATCCCAACTATCAAATTAATCTTCCAAAAAAGCTCGATTTTCGGACATTCCGGATTTTCTAGACTTTTCTGTATCCAATCATTTTAACAGTAATTACTATTTCATTATAATATCTACCATTGTTCTAAACGCAACTACAAACACCCACAATCCCGCTTTCTTCAGTTCCCCGTACTACCTGCCGTCCTCCCTCTCCGATGAACCAAGTTCTATAACTCCTAATTACTTCTCCTTCACCAACCAACTCGAAACAGACACCATGCCAATCTTATGAATTTTATTATTATCACTGGAATCGTCCTCTCAAGTCATATGACTTACTTCTATTAACATTTAATACTTTTCATATTATAATCTTACAGCTTTCTGGCTAGTTTTTTCAATTTATTAAACATACATTAAATCCGACTGAGTTTATTAAATAGCGTATGATTCTTGATTTGTCAAGCTCAATTAATCCCAAATACAGAAAGCAATGAAAATCGTTTTTCATCTATTTTAATTTATTAAGTATCTATAATATCATATATTATCTATTTGTAATGTACATTCTTCTTATCAGATATATATATCTCGTAAAGTATATTAAAATTCAAATAAGACATTAACCAATTTCCATCTTTTATTGAAAATGAAATTTATTTTCGGTATTTAAATTTTTCAATCAGAAGAATTGCAGGAAATTATCATACAATTAATCTGATATCTTAGGCTATTTTATGAATTTTTAAACTAAAATAATGCAAACAAAACATTCATTAACACTCGAGTTTGCAGAATCAGCTCACAAATTATTCGATTCTCATTCAATAATCCTTAAGTAATCCCAATTTTCAAAATTTACACGTAATAATTTTAAGTCGAGATAAATACTTTTTCTTGATCCATGACGACAAAAAAAGCCAATTGAAATATCCTTTAATATTACACACAACTAAACATCTTAGTCACTTCAACATTTTATTAATGTCAACCAAATACACCTCTGTTTTCATTGTAATATATTTTCAAAGAACATGGACTCTAGATGCTGATAAATCTATTTACTATCTCATAGTACAACTAATCAAAAGTCGTTGGATGGTTTAAAGTCTCGTCAATGCCTACGCTTTCACTGTCAAATAACTTCGGGCTTTTTTTAAACTGTGTTCACCGGTTAGGTTCCAATAGAAGTCCAGACCAAAATGACATCAGGCTTATTAATTCGAGTATATATTCCTCCGATTGTGCCTTTAAATTTTCCTCATCACAGCTAGCGAGCTTTGAACCCAGTCTTACATCCGAAGCTTATAGACACAGCAAACCACACCACCTTCTTCCCCAAATCCCCAAGTCTTTGAAATTGTTTAGTGATCTCACGTCCGGATGCACGAACCTAACCGAGCCGCTAAAGATCATAATAATCATAACTCTCAATAAAACTATGACACGCGTCTGCCAGCATTATTTTGCTCAATCATTTACCCCTTGAACCACCAAAGACGTTCGCATAAAATGACTTTCTCAACTAGTAAAAATTTGTCATTCTGTATCGACTGGCTGAGTTACTCATCCCCGATCCGTTATCTTCTCTGCGATCTATCCGGTCCTGTTAATTTGGTCATATTATTCTCCTTTTTTATCACTTATTTCGTCCTGTTTATGGAACCGGATTTAATTGACTTTTCTGTTATAGTACGTATCTATTGATCTTATCAAGTCGCGTGCCCTTCTCGTCGTTCAGATAGCGGTATTAATAATATATCGTAAACTTACCTTTTCTAGTCTCCTCGAGGTTATTTTTTAATACGTTGTGATTGTAGTCTTGAGTCTCGTCCTTATCGGTTGCATATATATATCCAGCCAGCTGAAATAGAGTACTATAGAATTGAAATAGTCATATATACTACCTAATACATTGAGAAAACTTCACCCAGTCCCCTGGCTCGACAGAGTATGATGCAAAATCCTGAATATTTTTTTGACCAACATGCATTACGATGAAAATTTCTTCGCGCCGGAGACTTTCATGGCCACCGAATCAAATCTTCAATTACGCAATTGAATTCACATTTAACCAGCAACAAACTTCTGGTCCCCATTACACAATTCTACATACTCCTCAATTCCTTCCAGCCAGTTTGTATTTATCATTCTCATCTTCTTTCAAAATACAGCTATGACAATTAAGGCCTTAACTAATCTATTTATTCGCCCATGATGCTATGTCTATTTCATGGTGGGATTTCAGTTTGTTTTGTGACAACTTCTTAGTTAATCGTACTTTTATTTTTCTGACCGTATCAATTGCTACATGGTGGTCTTCCAAAACAAACACGTTCGTTACATCATACAACTTTGCATGTCTCGGCGGCATGTTAACGCTGATCACTTAGTGATCTGACAAAGCTCTTCTCCCCGTCCTTAATTTTGCTTTAACACATATTCTATTACTGATCTGAATCAATCTATCGAGCAAAAAACATTTCTCGTATGTACAGCTACAGCGCGGTATCTAGAACGACGGGTCGTTATCCTGCGCTAGTCCCCTTCTGTAACCGTCCCCCTGACACGTGTTACCAGGATGATTAGTAACACTCCACACATTGTAGCCCTGACTTAACCTTCAAAACAACCTCTTGACTGTATCGGAAAAAGAGAAACAATTTAATAATGTATACTTAAAACCTAAATTACCAAATTTATTTTAATGAATGTTTATATCTTGATACTAGTTACATTTACAAACATGTAAGTAGCTTATATTTATAGTACGGATTAATATCAATTGTGCTACAATGTTAGAAAGTAACAAAAGTTATACATATTTTCCAAGATCGTCATATACGCAATGCATATAGACCCACCACACGGCTATAACGTACAAGCATATCGAACACACACTATTGCTTTATACCAAGGCATATAGACACGCACAACCCAGTGATATCGCGCAAAGGCATATTAGTACCACACACACATGATTTAATACGAAGTGCACACACACACACAACACACACACACACACACACGAACACACACACACACACAAACACACACATACCCATGATATTACGCAAAGTGGCATACACACACACACACCGCACGCACGCATCAAGGAAGGCTTGCAGATATAAACCCCCCTCACCTACCATAGATACCGTTAATTTTCAAATCCACTTAACTTCGTTATTATATCAGATACCAGAACTGCATTCATACTTAAGGCTTTATAGATTCACATTTAGACATTATACGCTAAAGGTTTTATCTAGACATTTATTATATAAATTATTTAATTGCAGATTGATACCTAAGATTTTATAATGCCTCAAAACGATACCATTATTATATATCTTAATACATTACGTTCACACATTCAACGTTCTATACATGTAGACTATAACAACATGCACCATTTATATTAACGAACACTACGTCTTACACACATCTGTTTATAAAACATTAAGCCTTATATACGCAAGTTTTGAAAATACACATAACCTTTATACCAATTAACAGACATAGAATACGAACTTGTAAATGTAAGTTATGGATTAAATATGTTATTATATTCAGGTTTATAGTATAGACAGATTTACACGCAAATTCGTTTATTTTACAAAAAATAAGCTTTGTAAATATAGCAATTATATGAATATTTATTCGAGATTTATACCTTATAGTACAATACAACTTGTTTTTGTAACTCTATTTGACAAACACAACTTATCAATATGTGATTATATACCTCTAATTGTACCATTATTACCGCAAACTTGAAAATTACACCCAGATTGGAGTATAAAATACCGCACACCGAGGAATTGTACGTCGAAAAAAATTCTGACGACAAATGTGTCAGTCTCGCCCAAAAAGATATATTATTTAGCTATCTAGTTTATACACCGAATCGTTATATTTCTGCACAGACATCTCATGTTCTTATTCTTATTAGGTTCATACTCATAAAATATTATTTATTTAACTTAATGACAATAATCTGTATACCTCGCTCTCCATATGGTTTTCAGTTTCTAGGCTATCGACTCCACATTCCATTTGATGATCATACCATTATCTCTTAAGATGTCCTACCTCTCGTTATACTCAACCACATGCATATTATATAATAAAAACTTCTATATACACTCGTTTCCACCACTCTGCATAATGAATTACAATACTATTTAATCCGTAGTGTATCCTGCCAGCATTAGTACCCACCTTCCT
>CAJDSM010136326.1:8374-19316 GCA_903981925.1 Ostrea lurida | reverse complement strand
TTAAACTGCATTTTAAATTCTTTTTCTGATTACAGATTGGATAAAGGGGTTGTTTTCTTTTATATTTCAGAGTGACAAAGGGAATAGTAAACAACAGGCATAGCAAATGTTCTGTTAAAATTTGCCAAGATAACCATGTTGTTATACAAGTAAATTTACACAATTAAATATTTCACAATATAATGAGTTGTCTTTTGGACTGTTGTTAAAATTAAAATTATCAACATTTCACTTTGATATGGCGATGGAATATCAAAAGTTTTAGCGGGAAGAATTCGTTGGGTCGTTTGGCTATATCAGGTGTACTGATAATCCCATGCTATTGCAATATATAGCATCACATTCGTGATTTTCAAATGGATAAGAAATAAAGTGAAGAATGAAAGGCATCAGTCTTACAAAAAGGTGGAAACAAAGTTTGGCGTGATACAGTGGAAGCCAACGAAAAGTCTGATTGAAATTTTGAAGTTTGTATAATCATGTACATTGATTTTTTCACTTTCGTCCATTAAATGCATTTTTAAGAAGATACGCATCTAGGAAGATTATTGAAGACACATTAAGATTGGTGCAAGAAAGTCTCATCATTATCAGTAAGGTATATATACAAAAATAATGATGATCAAGGCCTTTAAAGAGAAATTTTATATGATTTGACCAAGTTTGTTGATATGGCTATTCATATTTTATCATTTTGAACCCAAAGTAGAATTTCACTGAGGTCGGAGATATTCTCAATCACCTTGTAAATGCAAAATGAAATTTGTAATATGTTATTTATTTATATATGTGATTTATGAAAACTATTGCAATGTTACAGTGGAACAAACCCGGTATTGGCGGTTTGGCACGAGTAAACTTATTTAAATATTCTTGTACATAACCTTTGTTAAACTTGCATGTCACAAAAGTACAAGTAGCAAATAAAAAATCGTTGTACTGTAAGTTTTGTTTGAACAGATTAAAGGAAAAAGTACAGAACTGCCAATGATATATTTTATTTAAGAAATGAAGCTAATTTTGACCTAGGTTTATACGATATAATCTAACTTGGTGCAATTTACGCTGAAAATAATACGCGACCTAGGTATACGATATAATCTTAAACTTGGTGCAGGTTACGCTTTATTAATCCGCGAGCGGATTATTTTAAGCGTAAATTGCACCAAGGTTAGATTATTATCGGTATTAACCTAGGTCAAAATTAGCTTCATTCCTTTATAATTAATTCAGAAAATTACATTTTAACTTATTTTGATGAATAACTTTTGCGAAATAAATAAGGATTTTCCATTGAGGCAGACAATTTGCCGTAGCAACAAAGTTAGAAACAGCACCGTCAAATGCATTTGACGTCATTTCTAGGACGTCATAAAGGAACAAGGTTAAGTATACAAAATAACTGAATGTTGCTCATCTTGTTTTAGCCAGTCGAATTGCTTTAACAGTAAAATTAAATTATTCGAATATAAATCAATCAAATTGATTCAGTAAATGTCAGGGCGTCTTTACTAGGATTTCGGTGTTGTTGTGTTTAATGTGCGTTTACCAACTTACAACTGGCTGCAATAAACAGATACGTTCCAAAAACATGCGTATATATCATTGTTGCTGTCATGTTACATGTAATTGGGTATACTCCCGTCCATTATGTTTATATTCAAACATTGTTGTGTATTGCTTTGAAAATCTAAGAGTTGTAGTAGTATAGTATTTTCTAAATCCATTTTGCGTGGAAATTGTTAACAGAAGTGTCAAAATGTATGAAAACTACAAGGTTTAGAAAAATTGATAAATATACTTTACAACTTTATTTTACTTCTCATGTGTATTTGAAATGGTGAATTGAAAAAATCCAGGTATCCATGCTGTATACACTCAGATCACCTCCCCCCCCTTTGCATGTTGATTGAATAATTACATTGCAGCATAACGGCATAATTCCATGTCTTTTAAAAGCAGTATAGAAAAAGTTAACCAAAGTTGGCTACGAACTTTGCTGATATTTCTATTATATTTTAACAAGGAGAGAGAGAAAGAGAAAAAAAATAAAAAACTGGGTTTTGGTTAAAACTTGCCCACATGCCAATTTCATGTGCGTTCAGCAATTTGCAATTCTATTGGTCGTTATAAACGATCTAGTTTGCCAATACAAACATGCATTGAGGTTTAAAAATTCTGTATAACTGATTCGCTACAACATTGTCTTTTCACTCGACTTTGATATGTTTTTTTTTATTCTTGGATTTATGATTACGTTTAATACCTTGTTAACTTCAAGAATATATTGGAAGTTTCTTTCGCGGTGGCTCAGTGGTAAAGCTCTCGCCTCAGTGATCGGGAGGTCCGTGCATTAGAGGCCTCTTGCTCGGCACGCGTGGGCCGCGCAAACCTAAACGTGAAAATGAGGAATTGATGCTCCTTCGCCAAGAGCTCGGCATTTAGTAGAAGTGAGAATCACGGGTCTTTCAGATATTGACCTTAAAACGGAGGGGCCCGCGCAGCATGATGTGGCACGCAAAAGAACCGCCGGACGTGCTAAAGGCTTGAGTGCCTAAGCATAGGTCTAAAATTTGCAGCCTTTTCCACCGGCAATGGTGACGTTCTCAATATGAGTGAAAATTATTCTCACACGAAAACAACAAATAATCAATCAATCAATAAGAATAAGAAAAAGCTTTTCTAAAAAACCCTTTGGAACAAGAGTGTATAGAGGCGATGTTCTGCAGGTGTCAGCAAGTAAGGTGAATATGTTTCAAACGCTTCACTAGACTATATAATAAAAATGAGGTAAAAAAGTACATGAAACATTGCGGAGAGCGAGAGTGCGTTAGCGAGCGCAGTGTGAGTTTACATAAACAACCTAGAATTAGATTCTTTCCTGGATAACATACTACATCGCAAAATTGTTAGATATACTTTTTTTTTCACATCACGGATATGCATATTGCAATATAGAATAGTAAGTTAAGGCATCTGAGTGTATTTATATGTACAAATGTAACGATAACTTTTCAAAATTCTAACGAATATCAAGATATCCAAACGCCATCGGAATGACCTAGTAGCTTTAAATGTGGTTACATGGTTAGGCGCAACTTCTTGTAATGGAAATATCGAAGATATCACATGTTACGGAAGATGTCCAAAATGTGCCATTCCATTGTACTCACAGGTATTATTTTATACAATGCTTCCCTGATCAGCAGGCCTCGGGTTATGCGATCGCTGTGTTTTCTCAAACAGGTACTGAACTTAGAAAATTATTTCTCTATTTTTGGAGGCGTGGTTTATCATAATTGGATTCCGGGCTTAATGTATTACCTTGGATTAAACAGAGTTCTATCTACAAATTACGAGTATAAAAGGTAAGCGCCAATATGGCCTTCAAAGTACTTAAACAATGAGGAGAGAGAGAGAGAGAGAGGAGAGGAGAGAGAGAGGAAGAGAGAGAAGAAGAAAAAAAATTTTTTCTTTCGAAGAACAAAGGTGTTTCGACTTATGAAAGAGAAAGTATGAATTTAATAAATAGTAGATTCATACATGGATACTACTTTTTGTGCGCTTTCATGAAATTGTCCATGTCCTTCTGGTAAGTACGGTGAAAGAAAGTTTTTAAATTTACACAATAAATTATAGTCAGGGGGGACAATATACAGTTCGCTCAGAAAGTATTGCTTTAATATCATCGGGCCATTCAGGGAATTTAAGAAGATACCAGGTTTCTTTCCTGACATTACTCTAATTTTCTTCATCCATTAAACGAATCACATGGAGTGTAGAGAGTACTTAGTCAGATGATGATTGGATTGACTTGTTTAACGTCCCTCTGTGGAGAATTTTTTACACTTCATATTTAAAGGACGTCCAACATTACTTGTTGGAAGGACTGCAAAATTTGGTTCCAAAAAACGCAGCGGCTTTCGCGCGATATTCGTGACAGAGTTGATACCAATGCTTTTATGGACTCAGATGTTGGCACGAAAGGATCATTGATGTGGAAGAAACAGTATACCCAGAGAGGAACCCCACGTGTCCGAGGCATGCGACCACCATACCCTCTCACATTAAACGCGATTGCGATGCCCGAGGATTCGAATTCGGGTTGCAGAGGTGAGGAAACGTTTGCAAAGGTAAGACCACTTTGCTACAGGACACTCTTCTTGTGTCTTGTATAAAAGACCTGATATATTAGCTCACAACAGATACGGTTAAAGATCTGCTACGGCCTTGATTGCTATACATAATATAAAAATTTGTTGGAAATTATTTACAGCTTGGTTTTTTTCGCCGATGTGAGTAAAATGATGCATGCTTACTAAGAACAATAGCGAAGGTCGCGACAAGGATGACAGCATTAACTGAGGGGGAAAATCTTGTCATCTAATAAAATAATGCAGAGCTAACTTTTAAAGAATCATCATTTTCCCCAACTGATAGTACAAATCTATGTAAATTTGCAATAGCGCTGCTTGATTGTACCGAAATTTTACGTTTTGGTGTTGATCAAGCCTACTAGTCACCACACAAACACTTAAAAAAGTATAGTCACTATTTCCCCAGACTGATTGGTGAGATATCAAAACCTAAAAGAAGGCCAATTCTTGCTATTGTATACAGTTGCATATCTTGAGTAATGATTCAACACAGTAGATTGAACAAGTAAAAAAACTTACCAAGAGATCAGGTGGATCGTGCCTTGTTGGTTTCAAGAATTGCATTCTTGTCTGTCGCCCATTTCAAAGATCTACCCAAACTTTTGCAAAATCCGATAAGAAAAATTTAGGACCAACATTTATCTTACAATTAAGGTAAATGTTTTTCCAATTGTAAATATGATGAAATAGCCAGATATTTCGCAGATAGTTGTGAGATGCCATTTGATATCCGCTGTTTATCTCGTTCCACCAGTATTGCTTAATCTTGCCTTTAAGATATCCTTGATTAATACGAAATACATGTATAACAGAAAAAAAGCATAATGTAAAGGCAAAGATAACGAACAGTGACAATCTCGCACGTCCCAAATAGATTAAAAAAACAGAAGAGTTTGGGTAAACACGACCGCCGACGAGCGACGCAGATGTGATCAGGGTGGCCTGGAGAGTAAGCAATCCCCTGTTGACCGGTCACACCGCGCCGTTGGCCATAGTATGATCAGGTAAACGGAATTATCATGTTCCCGTTAGTATTCCTTTCATATTGTTGCGCGAAGAAATCTACTTAAGAATCATGGTACATCATTCACTGTAAATACACGAGAGATTTGCCGATCGCGTAGTTCTTGATCTTGGTTGAGTAACGATAGTGTATGGCCAAACAAACAATTTCTTGAAAAAGTAACAAAAGGGATTTATTCAGATGTCTCCCGTCTTAGACTTCGCGAGAGTATTAACACAATGTTAATACTATCACCGCATAGTGTTATGAAAGAATTGAAAACAACAGTGAAACAATTTTCAGAAAAGCTTAGTGACGAATATGAGGATTAAAGACTTGGCTACACGATCCTTAATAATAAGGACTAGGAGGAGTAAGCACGCTTACGCACCGACATTCCGCCATGTTGCCCTTTTTTGATCAGATTAAACGGAGTTAATTTGCGAGTCATACTCAGTGTATTTAAAAGAAGCCCAACATGAACACTGGCCAGGACAGCTTCGACCCAATAGGCAGGTTGATTGCGAAACGTAGATCGGTTATTAAGACCATTCTAATTTGTTGAATGCTTAAATTGTTTAACGCAACTGTTGAAACCCCTGCAATGTTTCAACTTGTTTGTCAGTAAAGCTGCCTTGATTTACATGTAAAAACCGATTGAAGACGAGAAAACAGTGTTTTGATCAGATGCAGCGTGAAGACCGATAAACACCATATATATCTATCTATCCATACCTCCAAGTCCTGTTCTGAATAGTTACCACTGTCATTAAATGCAGTGGTATGCATTTCTGAGAGTACTCATCACGAATTCGTGATGCAGATGTGGGAACACGTTAGCAGGTACGTTTTGTATCTCGGGCATCCGCTGGAAAACAAGAGTGTTGTCTGGGAAAATGGGAACAAACAATCTTTATGGTTTCCGGGTACTGCATAACGAAAATAAGCTTCGCCCAGTTTTATTTTTCTTTTCCATTTGGTCTTCGTAGTCAGTGGGGTGAATTTAAGATTTTGGGGAAAAGAATTCAAATTTTCTCTCTTATTTCTCTTTAGTAATTTAAACGGATCGAAGCCCTCTGAGTTTGTAGAAGAGGCGAAACAAATACAAAGAAACAAACCTATTGTATTATAAGGATTAAACGAAATTCCAATTGTTTACTTATATTAACAATTTAACAAAAATGAGGATCTTACGTCAATTAAATTACGTTATTCATCTTTGATGCGGCATATTGGTTGAAGTCACGTTTTCATATTGTATGACGTGATAATTCTCGTTAATTTAAATTTTATCCATTCAAAACAAGTTTTAAGGAGAGACATTGAATAATACAAATTTCTTTCAGAGTGAAGATAGAGTAAGAGAGCAATTTTAAACATTATCCCTTCAAAAAAATGATATGCGCAATGTTTGAAGAGTGAAACTGATGCAATTGTTCAAAGCTGTTATGCTATTTGAAAAGATGGAGATAATGAACAGAGCGGGTCAATCTCATAAGTCTAAGACAGAATAAAAACTTAAAGTATGTGTCTACGTGTTTCCGTTAAAAATGACTTCTGACAATATGCTTGCAAGAAAGTGAATAGTGTTAGAGTTATTAACTTATGGAGTTAATCTCTATAGCTGGTGAGCGCTGTGGAAATACAAAATAATATTGAACTTTTTAGCCCTAATTAGAATTTATATGTCTGGAGGGACAATAAATAGATTGGGTGTGTGACCTTGTTGAACTTGATTCGGCGTACGTAACGAAGTACAAAATGAGATAATAGCGCCTGTACATTGTTGCGTCATAGCATGCGCATGTGTCCGGCAAATCAAAAATGCGATGCATAATTAATGAGATATCCAGACAGCGAGCAACGAGAGAAGAGTGAGTTGTAATCATATATCGTTCAATGTGTGTTGTAAATGTTCTTAAAGAACTTTTTTGTTACGTTGTTAATCGTGTTGATGTTGTCGAGCGTGGACGTCTCCATATGAGTAAAGATCTAAGCACGTAAAACAAATATAATTCAATTCAATCAACCGTATTGTTACATGCAAAATCTTTATCAAGATCGTAAATACTAATACCTATAAAGTGGGGCAAACACAGACGAACCTCTGGATAAACCAGATAGCGGATCAGGGAGCGAGAAGAGAGTACGCAATCTGTGCGCGAAGCGATGACGACCGCAGAGAAGTAAGCCGTTTTCTCTTGGTCAAGGTAAAGCAGAGCAATCCGTATTTCAAAATCAGTTTGTATAAAGAATTGATCTAACAGTCAAATGTTTGTAATATCAGTTAAATAGGACTGCGGTGAGAACGAGATATAAGAAGGCGAGAGTAAATGCATGGGGTGTGTTGTACACTGTTTAATGTCCGCTATCTAGAATCTATTCACTCATTATGGAGACGTTCCCCATTGTCGGTAAAGGACTGACAATTTAACATTAGAGGCTAGACGCTGTTATGGCCTTTCGAGCGGGGAGGGATCGGTTTATTACTTAGTAACTCAACAACTGATATTAAAATTTTTGCTGATCATTAGAAAGTGTGGAGCTTAAATATGCAATAAAGATTAGCTGCTAAAACGTGTTCATATTCCTTTAAAATTGCAGCAGATTACTTTTAATGAGATAACGGGCGTCAGTATTTGCTAAACTCATAACGAAATTTCTATCGCGTAGTTGTCATAAACGATGTAGAATTGCTTATTGATTTTAAAATTGGCATGCTGACCGATTCTGGTTCCTTGAACTTCCCGTTTCGGAAAAGATTATAATGTCTCGGCTGGAAAGAACACCCTTCTTGTATGAAAGTTTTTGTCCTGCAATAATAATGATATTCTATTATAGTAATATCGTATCCTCGAGTGATACGATATCCTTGCGCAGAGTGTGATGTATCTTAAACTTTATTCGATACACAAAGAGCTTGTTCTGTATGAGTGATCAGTTTTGAAGTCGAGCGCCAAAAGCTATTGACGAAACAAGGCGCTGTTGCAAAGGTTTCAAAAGTTACTAGGTACGGGCATTTTCGCAATTGGTTATGGTTGTTTATAGAATTTGTGCCATGTGGCCAGCAATTGCATATCGTGTCGTGACGCCGATAGGATTTGTTAAGGCCGTTTTCATACACTTGATTTTAGCTGCAGATACTCTGTTTTAACTGATCAGAGGACGAATTGGGACCACGACGGTCGATAGGGAGAAATTGCTTACTCCTCCTAGACACCTGATTTTCCACCTGCTGGTGTGTCCCAGGCCATGTTTACCCAACCTTTTGTTTTGTATGTATATTTGGCACTTTCGAGATGATCATTGTTCGTTATTTTGGCCTTTGCATGCAAGTGATAATGCAGGTGATTATTACTTAATATAAATGTGTGAGAAAGCTGGCGATCGGAGAAAGCTGATAAACCTTATTCATAAAGTTGATTTGTTACGATTGTGTTAACGAACGTGTTGTATGTAAAAGTGATCCAAATATGAAGCATATATTTGAAACTTGAGTGTTCTTAGCGTATAATATTATGAGTTCGTGGAATATATCAAATCGACGTATGATGAAAGCTAACACTTTTATAGAGTAAACGTGTCGGCGAAGTGTATTATTAAAAGTCGAGTAGAAGGAATAAAGCAATTTTTCTGAATTTGTCGCATAGGGAATATAAAAGGTCCAACATATGAAGCATGATGTCGTCGTCGCGTGAAAAATTCGATACCACCTGAACACAACGAAAAACGTAGATACCTATCAACGAGGAAACTCCAATATTTATTGGAGTACTTGTAACATAGTATTTAAACGGAAGTGGTGATTCGCGACGTGAGTCGAGCGAGAGAGTGATAAATATTTTCCTTTTTATTGAAATAATATTCACTTTTTTGTGCCAAAAAGGTTTAATTCATCGTGAGAATGATGGTTATACAGGTATGTTTTGATGCTTTTGATTCTGGTTTTTCGCAGTGTCTGTGTTTAACTGCAATCCAGTTTTAAATTAGTGGTATAGGTTAATTGAAATTAGCCACTTTTGGCTATGTAACCTTTTAATACGATTAGTACAATCAACGAATATTGTACCATGGCTTTGATGCATCGGAATAAGTAGATAACATTTGCGAAGCAGCCAAAAGGCAGACCACAACCCGATTGACTTCGTTCTAGTATAAGGAAAACAAATTCGTTAAAAAAACAATTTTGAATTGTAATGTATTGATCATCTGTTTTGTTTCCTTCACTAATTATCATGTGCTAGTATGTGGCGGTGATTTTGTTACCTGTCATGCAAATTATTTTCAATTTTTGACATTGTACGTTGCAAGAACCCACAATTCATTCAAATTACGGTTTTAATTCGCTTTGCTTTAAAGTTCGCGGTTTTCATATATCGTTTGTATTGTTCGCGAAATGTTCAAAATTTTGACCAGAAGCATATTACATATTGTGTCACATTTTTAAAGGATGGATTGCGGTTTGGTTTTAGTTTCGCTAGAAACACCTGACGGCGAACACATATCCCCATGTAGCATGACCATGAATCTATCGAAATACAACATCGATCATTTTGTCCTTAATTTTCCGTTTCCACTTAATGCTTGTTAATTGGGAAATTAGTTATCCAGCAAAATGCAAAATGTTTAACATATATGATTTCGAACACAGGGGAAAAACACCTAAATGATGGTTTCATGATAAAATTGTTCGTACTTTTGGGTAGGATGATTATGCGTTATGATAGAGAACTTTCGCATTCAAACTCTTTAAAAGTCGATTGTTGTGAGGCATTTCTTCAGACGGCTAAATAGAATATGTTCCCCATGCTTTAGATGAGTAGCTGTTTTTCATTAAACTTAGAAGCATTGATGATTCGCGGGACACCTGACCATGGTTCAGAAAATTAAAAGCGCACGTACATTATTATCTGGTGCAAAAACCTTTAAACACCATTCAACTGTTACTCCGATTGTAAAGTTTATGACACAGATGACTTTTGTTTTATCGATGACCTCGCACATGGTTAATTTGAATTCGACGTGTAGCCACAAGTTGATGACAATACGCGTTCTCATGAAAAATGCCATTTTCATTATGGAGTTCTATTCTTTCTCAGTGTAGCAACGAGTTTTATCCCAGATGAATGTTGTACTGGACACACGAGTGCATTTAATCATTAACGAGATCATTTTAAGCTGAGAAAGAGAGAGTAAGTTTTGGACAACTATATTAAAATTGTGTGGAAATGATTAGTCATCCAATGATGACGTATAAGATGACGCTATGACTATTTGTGTTGTTGCGAGTTTGTCATGGGAGTGTTGAATGATAACGATAAAGTTTCTGTAGATCGCCATTGAGAGAGAAGTCTGCTGAACCTAAGTTTGACAAATTTTTATTCCGAGTTTAATGTTTTAGATCTCGAACAATAGTTTCAAGAAACAAAATTCTTGTGTAATAAGAGAAATGTAGTCAATGATTCCTATTTGTGATTGGATTTAAACCAGAAATGGTGAGGTGGAGTTTTACTGATTGTTTAACCTATGTGATTTTATAGACTTTATGTTATTCTTTATTCTGTATTTTTTGGACTTATCTTTCAGGGAAGTTATTCTTTTAGAATTTTGGAAATTATCTTTCACGAGCTTAACTTAGGAATGCTTTTTCAAAATTGTTACCAAATCTTTTTACTGAAATTTGAGTGAAAGAACATTTTCAATTGTTTTGACTGTATTTCCCCCACGCGGTAAGATAACCAACTTTTACAGTATTTTTCAAAGTGAAGGATATTACGACATA
>CAJDSM010136257.1:0-11240 GCA_903981925.1 Ostrea lurida | reverse complement strand
TCGATAGATTCAACACGGAAAAGGTCTTTGTAATTTTAACTTTTGCCCAGGCGGTGTGCTTTTTAATGAATAGATGAAGATAACGAATTGTTATTAATCTCATAAATCATATGCGGAATACAAATCAAGAGTTGGGCAGATATAAACGGAGGTAAGAACAGGTGCTTAAAAGGAGTAAGCATACTCTGTCGAACGGTTACACTAGCCGTTAGCCCAATCTCTTGATCAAGTAAACAGAGTAATTCAAAGTCAAGATCAGTGTACCATGAACGGTCTAACAATTGGTATGAGACCAAATAACAGGTTGTATTCTCAAACTAGACAGTTATAATGATCACATAATTTGCTAAATGCTGACTTTAAAAGAGCTTGTTGCGGCTCCTGTAACATCACCTTGTTTGTCAGTAGGCGGCCTGGATTCAAGAACTGATCATACACAGAAACAAGCTTCTTGTGGTATCGAATAAGTTGAGAGACATACACACATATGCATTGATGATGGTATGTTTCTACATAAATAATGGAAGATGATGGAGAAGTGGAAATCGTCCGGTTTGTCATAATGTTGAGTTTTTAGTATGCCGTTGATGTCTATATTCTCTAAACTATCTAAGCACGAAGCAGATATAGATGACTCCACTCTGGAGTATAGCGAATCGATATATGAATGAAAATTGTGTATTATTAATAGATAAACATCGTCGATATATCGAAATGTTGATTTGAAGGCCACTGCTAGATTTTTTCTTCTTCTCATGTTGAATTTGTTTGTCTTCCTCGTAAGAATATTACAATATCTTAGGTAACAAATAAGCACAAATCGTGCCCATGGAAATTCCATATCAGACACTTGGAAGACGAGATTACGAAAACTATAAAGATATTATCAATGAGGATCTCTAGTATTGATTTAATATCAACTTTAGATTATTAGTGATACAGTGTATGAGGGGGAAAACCCCTGGTTTTGTTTTACACGGGTCAACAAAGAATTAATTGGCCTAGACACTTTACAAGTAAGAGTTAATTCCCTTTATAGTATTAATTAAGATATCTACATTTGTACTTATCTGGTACAATTTATGAACACAAATAGATGTATTTGTTCGTAAAATTTAGAGTGAGTGTTACGACATTAATTTAAATTTAATCTAAATTTTAAAAGGACTGGACTACGATTTTCTCAAAAATTTTGTTTTTTAATTTTTATTATCTAAATGTCTTGCTTGATGTGTTATAAAGTTCCAATTTGTGGACTGTGCAGCATCAAAAAGCATTAATTACGAAATTAACATCAAAATTTGTTTGTAAAATATAAACGCTGGTTAACAGTGCTACATTCGGAGGCGGGTTCCTTGTGGCGGAATCGGACGATGACTCTGCAATAATAAATTTCCTGGACTAACTCGTGAGTATATTAGATATGTGCATGCTTACTCTATTAGTTTGTCTTTTGCTGCTGCTATACCCGTCACATAATTGTTGCGCATGACCGCCACCCGTAGCGTTGTAATACAAAAAGGGCAAAGTTAACATTGAAAAGACTTCGAGTCTTTGTTTACATACAACAAGAGTTACGGCTAAAATATTGCTCTAATCGTTCCCATTCAAAAGGTCCAAATTTGAATGTAGTTTTTATTTTTATATATTTTTCAATGCTAACATGCAAAATGAAAAAAAACATTTAGTTGAAAAATCGTCGGTCAGTCATTTATGACCACTAGCTAAATTTATCCTTTGAAGCAACCGTTGACTGATCATAGTATGAGACTTTTTTTTTTTTTTTTTACATTTTTGTTGATAGAACAACTGTCCTTAATGTTTTTTAAAAATATAGTCTTTAATTGATCGTGAGGAATGGTCGTGTTAAAGTGGTGAAAAGCCATACGTTTTGATGTGATATAAAAAAAGTTCAGAGACTTAAAAATTTACCAGAAGTTCAGAATACCACATTTCTTTTACATACTTTTGGCATATTATTGTTGCTGATATGTCTGAATATTGCTCCCTCAGAGAGTCCATTATTTCCGTGAGGAGAAGACCAGAACTTTTACGTATCCAGCTATGTATCTTTGTAAGGTTTTGGAAGTTTTGGAATCCAATATGGGTACGGTAAATTCATATATTTACCCGCCAAATTGACTGAGATCTGTAAACGTTGATTGAAGAACTAAACGAATTATCAGGGACAGCCCACTACTGTACAATTCTTTGTAAGTTAAAAAACATACATGTAGACATTTGTTGTTAATCGTAATTTTTTTTCGTATAATGATATCGACTTTGTGCAACTTTTTAATGCATTTTTACATTTAGCCACAGGTTAAATAATTTCCAACATGATTGCGAATTGGAGAGATTAAAACATTGTAGTAACTTTAATAATTTTTCACCACATTTCGTAGAGAAAACTTCCCTATGATTAAAGCAACTAAACAGTTCCTCTACATTTCCCTTTCCATCAATGTGAACAAGTCAGTACTCCAATAATAAGACGGTACTACAAAAGCGATGGGAACCATGACGGAAGTGACAGCACTTTGACTATCAAAGTCAATAACAAAATAAATAAACTGTGTAAATGGCACAAGTATTTAATAATCTTGACTCGTAAAATTGTTTCTAGTGATTGATCTTTAGAACATTCATAGTAACAAAATCCACGTTGGTGTGTGTGTTGTTAAATGTGATGAAGAAGAGACATGATGAGAGAAAAGTAGTGATCATAACAGGCAATATTCGTGATAATTCTGTAATTACGACGGTGTCGATTGGTTATCGCTACACTTCGGCATCTTGTCGTCCGATATTGACATTTTGTAACGACGAAGCATTCACAAAATCAGATTATCTTGATTTTCTAACAATTCATTGTGACCCAATGGATTCAAAGAATGCAATGATCCTAAAAATATAGAAATAATCTTAATCATGTTCCCAAGTTAACACCCAGGCCAGGAGGCTTTGCTTAGTTTTTTTGCTCAAGGCAGGCAGAGAAAAACAAAACACCAAATTGAAAGAATTTGTCATTTATTATTAAAAACTATAAACAGTTGTATACACATACAACAAAAAGTAAACTATAGGGGGTCAGAGACTAGTAAACATTGAACAAATCAATTTGGACATCATAATCAAGCTGACCCCTGTAACAATAAAACGAAAAGTATTGCTGTAAAGTAATTAAACATGTAAAAATACCCAAAAGCTGCATCCCATCTATTTGAGAAACTTCGCAACCTGTCCATGCCCGACTGCTTATACATTCAATTACTCTCCCACTGATACATAAATGACTGGTGGTACCTTGCATGTTAGAAGATATTATGAAATGAAGTGTAATGGCTGTTTAACATATTCCAAGATTGATCTTGTGTTCGTTTTCAATAAATTTTTCGTATTTTCAATATCAGTTGACGGAAACCCCTTGTCATGCAATATATATAAAGTAACTTCTGCTTATCAAGTACCAAAAAAATGGCTGGGGTTATGTGACTTGTTGATATTGGACTGCTTGCACTCTTTCCCCAAAAACTGTAAAGCCAACAGTGGAATATGTGGATCACCAACGGTGAGATGTATAAATATGTACTTTATTTCGAAATCTGATGTTTTAGAATTTTACAATAAATTGTTAACTTACTATATTTCACCTTGTCTACATAATCCGTCGAACTTAAAATATAGAAAAGTGAAAAAATGAAATCGTTATTTTCACGAATTTGTATGTATTGAAAGATTGAATATTATAACTATATTTCAAGAAAATTTCAGAACTCCAATCAACAGAGTACATGAAATATTTGATAAAAAGCAATTCTGACCACTAATTTACCTTGTAAATTTACGTTACTAGTTGAAATATTAAGAGAAAACCTACATTAACTCTTACCGTTAGTTTAAAAGTTTGAAATGACAATTGATTTGAATGGAAAGTCTTTATGCAACAAAAAATAAAAATCAAAGTTAAGGTTTTTTGATAATGAATATTTTGAACTGATTAGCGAATTAATACATAAAGTGTTAGTTGCAAGGAATTTTGTATAATTCAGCTATCTAACGTTTCACTTGTAGACACATTTAACCTCATTTATAGACAAATCAATCTAATAGAATACTTCTTTTAAAGTAATCTATATTTATGGTTCACATAGTTTTAGAAAAAGACTTAATATATTTGATGGAAAATTTATATAAAAAAGTCTTGGATAACGTAAATTACACATTAATTGTTCTTCCACTCTTTTAATTTTTTTCTCTCTATATACCCTTTTTGAATTTCCACTTATGATTTCCTCATCCTTCAGGAAAATAAACAATATTTAATGCATTTAGATGTTGTAGGCTGAGCTTTTGAGAACAACTGCGCAGGACGCTAATCAACTAAGTTTTACTGGTATCAATACTGACCCCATCGGTTACAAACATATCTGCACATTTACAACTGAACCCAGTCCAGTTGAAAAACTTTTTTGTCGCAATTCAGATTTTTGAAAGGATTTTCGTTAGGGACTATATTTTGATGGCGGAAGGATTGATTAATCAAAAAGCATGATTTACAGTTCTATTTCATCCAAATACCTTCTATTTTTATACCCCTATTCATATAGAATTATTACAGTTTTATATGAATGATACAAGTAGGTGAGACCTTGGACTAGTTCAAATATTGTATTTATAAATTTTGGTTGAGGTATATTTTCCAAACAGAATACATATTTTTTTAAAAGTCCAATTGAATTACTCGAAATTTCTGTGCAAAAATCAGTATTTTGGCCAATATTTAAAAATTTGACCGAAATCCTCTACTTTTTAAAGTTCATTTTTAAATTTTGAGGACAAGATCTGAATATTATGTGTAATTTTAAGAAATGGATTCACTCCCTATAATGTATTTTTTAACTCTGAAATTCGAATTCATGAGTTGTCGTATATCAAGTGCAGAAGTCATTATTTATTTCCATATACGAAGTATTAAATCTTTTTTTTATATCTTGTATTGTAAGAAGACATTTGTTTATGTATTCATTTCATGTATGATTGATCTGTATTCCTTTATTTTGTGTTTACACCAACATACCGAATGGAGTTTAAATGAATTAAATCTTGAGTTAAAATTTTTAAAGTGCAAAAGGTCAAGTTTAAAAACTGTAGCTCGAAAACAAGCATGAACACCCAAATTTTTCTTTTTTAATTCCCAATGCTCTTCGAATTAGAAAATCAAAAAATACACTTCTCAAAAAAATTGACATCACTTTAAACCTCACCTAGAACCTCTTTAATTTAAACTAAATTACTTAGAATTAACATTTATGATTTGTAATTTACGTTATATAATGTAATTACGTTTATTTTAGCTTTTTATATTATACAATTTTCTAATCAACAAAACTACACGTTTGTAGCATTTATTTATTGATAGATATATATTTCTTTTTTGAAAACCCACGGGAAAAATTTACACTACAAGAAAAAGTTTTTCAACATTGATAAAATTTCTTGCTGATTTTTAATCAGGTCTGGTAATTTACGTTATCAATTTATTAACAGAATTGACAAAAATGGTGTTGCTTTCTTTTGATATCTATAAATGGGAAGATTAAAAAAATATTGAATTTTTTATATCTATATGAATGTGCCTTAATAATAGATGATTTGTTTAAACTACACTCTCAATAAACCTTTCATATTCCAAAAGCTTCCTATTATAACGTTTAAACAGAAGTGATTTCTGGAAGCGTCTAGATATAATCTAATTTGACGTATCTAATTAACTTAATCGATGTACCCATTGATTAGTTTAAGCTGTTGATCATTTTCGATCTCCAAACTCGTTTTGCAAACTATTGTTTAAAAACGTAAAACGGCTTGCAATAACTCTCAATCCTTTCTTCTCTTGGAGGTCATTATTCAGTTCTATGTTTTAAAAAATACGTGTAAAATACATGTAAGCCACCATAAATTATAATTGAGCAGTGATGTTAGAAAGACAAAATACCAATATGGTCGCGTTTGCAATAATACGAAACAATGATGGAAATTTACAAATTGTAGTATACCTCATAACGTAAGTTACATAACGTAAAATACAATTTCTCAGTATTAAATGTCAATTAAATTGTTCATTTATTTGCCTTTCTCGGGATTTTTTTCCTTCATGGCTTTCTAAGCAATGTTCGATGGTCAGATTTAATTCCATTTTGTGCTATCTTATTCCCACGAATCACAAAGTATTTCCATAACGTAAATTACAATCCTTTAAAACGAACAACGTGCTAGTGTTGAAAATGTTGTGTTTTGTGAAAAAAATTAAGTTTGTGAAAATTTGTTTTTGTTCCTATACTTTTTATACATTATAAATGAATAGTTTGAAATATTTTCAAATGTTGAAAATTTTATTATTTAACGCTGTTAGACGTGTTGATTTCGGGAATGAATAACGTAAATTACAACAATTTTTGGCGAACAAGATGAATTGTACAGAATTTTTTTGTAATAAAGTCGTGAAGTAATGAACTTAGTAATATTGATTGTCTATGTCTAGTATGTATATAGTAATGAAATGAATAATTATGTATTTCAAATAATTCCAGTCCTTTATTACGATGGTTTTGATTGGATAAAATTAATCGAAACGAAAATTTTACACAGATCAAATCCGAAAACGTGGACGTACAATACGCGCAGTGAAACAAACAACGTACGCACGAAACTATTAAAATTTTTAAAATTGGTTCAAACAGTGAACACATGGAATTATAAGATCTTAAAACATTCTTTTGAAGAATTTATCGATTGTGTAACTCTGGAACATTTTACTCACAAACTTAACATAAAAGTGCTTGGCACTTTATATCAAGTTTCGTGAGTAAAATGTTTCAGAGTTTAAACACACGATTAAATTCTTCAAAAAGATGTTTAATCCTATAATATATTATACACTGCAGAAATTCTGCAATGATAATAAAAAATGGTCCTGCACGGGCGACACGAGAAAATGGGCGTTTTTTGCGATTGTATCCGTATTTAAAAGTATTTAGAAGCAATTCCCCCGGCCCAAAATGAATTTATATTGACAAACACGTTAATAACTTGATAAATTATTAACAAGATTTTATCACCAGAGTTTTACTTCGTTTATGCAAAACGCTGACGGACAAGCATTTGGAAGTTCGACGGATTATGTGAGAATAGGTGATTTGGTATTTGTGTAGTAATATTTCGTTATCATCTGCATGG
The DNA here is from genome assembly GCA_903981925.1 of Ostrea lurida. Classification (NCBI taxonomy): domain Eukaryota; kingdom Metazoa; phylum Mollusca; class Bivalvia; order Ostreida; family Ostreidae; genus Ostrea; species Ostrea lurida. The sequence goes on along the minus strand of CAJDSM010136257.1, from coordinate 4,001 downwards.
ATAAGTGAAAGATAAACAAAGTAATGATTATTCTCATAAGTCCTTTACAAATAAGAGTTGTAAAAAATCACAGATCCCTAAGATAAACCAGGTGGCGGACAGTGTGTAGGGAGAGTAAGCAGCCCCTGTCACCGGCCACATCACGTGAGCCCATTGCCGTTGATCAGGTAAACGAAGTAAATCGTGCGTCAAGATGGCCTAGCATCGGTATGAAACACGTCAGACAGCACTTGACCTGATGCAATCAATTGGCAGACCTAGATAGTTATAGAGGAATTGCAAAATCCTGACTCTAAAGAGAGAGTCGAAACCTAAATAACATCAAAGTTGTTTTTCCAGTAGCCTATCTCGGATTTAAAAGCTGAATCATACATAGAACAATATCTAAATGAGTTGAGAAATGTAAAAACCACAAAGCAGGTGATAATGGAATGACATGAATATAGAAAATTGACGATGTAGAAAGCTGAAATTATATTTTGTCAGAAACCTCTCTGATTGCCCACATAAGTTACTCTGAAGTAGATATCAAAGAGCATGCTTGGGTTTCTATCAATAATATTTTATGTAGTTTTGGACATGTCTTCCAACAAATCTGTTGTGTATTCATATGGCCACTAATTGTGGCCCCTTTTGGCAGACTTATTTTCATATTCATACGAAGCAGAATTTGTTTCAAAAGCTGTTACGGGATAAAAACAAAAACTTGCCGTTGTCCTTCAAACCTTACATATTAGGTATATAGCGATGTATTATCAATGAACAAATCATAATTTTCACAATTATGTCCATTTGATATATTCTGACGACTCAAAATAAAGGACACACAGAACTGACAGATCTGCTTTCATATTTGGATGTTTTAACTTAATGTGACTCTTAATGGCAGATGACAAACTACATTGTATTGATAAACATGATTGACTTTAACTTTTGCAATCGTCAACTTTGCCTCTTCTACCATTTATCACCTGCTTATGTGTGTATGTCTCTCAGTTGATTCGATACGCAAGGGCATGCCATGCGTTATGATGATTTTTTTAAAGCAGAGGGCCAACGATGATCATTACATCGTCTCAACCTAAATGAATGGTTCTGGTTTACCTTACTACACAATAAGGCCCATCCATCCAGGGCCGCAGCCCGTGCCCCCCCCCCCCCCCCCCGGAGAGCTCCACCACACCTCAGCAAAACCCGGTCTCCCAACCCAAACCTCGGTATCCCACGCTTTACAGTTGCAGGTTATAACAAATCTGGTTTAAAGTATCATTTCGCAAATCTACGTTCGCTAAAAATGACCTTGTTTGCGACCTACGAATTACACTAAGTTATATTGTCGACTAATTTGTTTCATACCCTTTTTTAGACTTCATTTTTCGATACTAGTTACCCGTGGGGATCCGGGTTAGAATAGGCTTCCAGAATTCCCCTTGCGTGTCTAGGGGCGACTGAATGGAGCGGTCATTCGATGAGAACCGGAAAAACCGTGAGGCCCCGTGTCACAGCAGGTGGGGCACGATAAAAAGATCCCCCCTTCTAAAAGGCCCTGAGTGCCGATCATAGGCCTAAATTTACAGCCCTTTCACTCGGCAATGTGACGTCTCCATAGCGTGAAATAATTCTCGTTGGTAGACGTAAAACAATAATAATCAATCAATCCAATCGTAACTAGATTTGACGACGGGTAACCCCGTTTACTTTGTTTCGACTACGGGCTCAACGGCGGTTGTGACCCGTCAACAGATGCTTACTCCTCCATAGCACTTATCCTACTTCGCTTTATGTCGAGGTTCTGTGTTGCCTAACTCGATTTTGTATATTTTTTGAGACTATGATTACGTTTAATACATTGTTACTTCGCATTTTTTATATCCTTTACATTTAAGTTGAGTTGTGAGTTTTGCCGGTAATATCAATGTTCAATATAAAACATCTAAGTACATATAGTGTACATATTTGTTTACGTAAAGTTGGTTCGATTACGTTCGTTAGCTTGTCCTGTTATATCATCAATCTCAATCGAAGGCAAATACTGTTAAGTAAGTTGATGTTAAAGTGGATTCAAAAGTGTAGTATAATGTTCAGAAGTTGATAATTCTATCGGTCGCTGTTATAATTGTAATTGCAAATACAAGCTATCATAGACGTTTCATACCAACTGCTAGGGTGTTTTCACACAGTTTTACTTGGTCAAAGATATACCGGTAGGTTCACGGAGATGTGACCAGTCAAATGGATGCTCACGCCTATTAGATACTGATTCCTCCATTCTGGTATTCCAGGGGTCCGCAGTTGCCCTTCTCTTTGTTTAGTTTTCTAATTCATTCAATGATCAGATATTCAAGAAAATCATTGCTTCAAAATTCTTCAAATGAGCATCGTATTTGTTCCTCTAGTATATGTACCTAGAGATGGCATCACACGGTCCACTCAACGTAAATATGGGGCAAGATGCTTTTTCTTTTTATACAGGGTCTATCTTAAAGTTTGCCTTTTTTTCACGTCCAGACTGTGTGGGACCCTCTCTACACTGCCACAACAAGAGCTAGTATTTTAAGCAATTAGAGTTATTCTGCCCTAGATGTAATTAACAATATACAGATATTGTGGGTATTACCCAATTCTTAAATCAGTTCAAGTGTTTCGTTAACAATGCCGTTAGGTAAAATATAAGTTAACTGATTCTTTTATTTGCAATGTTTTGTTTCATTCAATGAGCAAATGGTGATTTCTTTTCATCAATACATCATTAATCTTTGGACATTTTCCTGGGGATTAATATGCGTCCGTGCATATATTAAAACTATCTTAGATAAAACTTAATATTAACACCTTAATGTGATATTTAATTATCTCAGTGTCTAAAAAAAATCATTAGTGTATTAGAGGGTTCTTAAGCCATAAAGTTGAAGGTTATATTATCGGGAAATGAATCCGTGCTTATGATATTGATTATCATAAAATTAGATAAAGCAAAACATTGTAATTTGGAACAACAGATAGAATGCAACTTCCTCTTATGATACACTTCTGCTATTTTATAGATATCCTTCCCTGAAATTATGTGATGGGGCCACATGACAGATGACCGAATTCTCTACTTTTAGCATATATACGCATTAGGAAAAAAGTTACAGGATTTATAAAATGGACCATTGTTCGTTATCAGTTCTTGTTCGTTGTGGCCTTTACGTGCATTATTTGCCATGCAATCTTCTACACTAACGATGATTCTGTAATATGAATAAAATAGTTTAACATAACAAAATAAAATACTGCACATTACAGTGATTTCCTAATTTACATCTTGTTCGCAAAAGATTTGATGATAGTAAGTTTAACGCCTATAAAACATGGATTATTTGCAGGAATCAATATATAGTTTTAATTTTTAGATAATACTTTCAGTTCTATTTTCGTTGTCGGTTCTTTTACATTTCTAATTAGTTCAACCGTAAGAGGATATTGTGCAAATAAAAAGACCAATAGTGGTGATATGATTGATTTTAGAAGCAACAGTGTGTAAAACTAAACTGACATGGTCAGCAAGGGCCCCGCCGAGGGCTATCAAAGGACCAGCGACAATCGTGTAATTTGATACAGAACATGTTTATACATGAGTATATGTGAAACTATATAGATATTAGTTTTCCAAATACGTTGGTACAAAGATATATTTTATACACTGTGCCTTCTTATTGTAAAGAGTAAAATTGTTGCAAAGTTTAAAACTGGTACCGATAAAAACACTTTTTCGATGTTATCGCATCCATCTTGAGTTAGGAACATCACAACGAAAATGTTGATCAACAGACGAACGAAGAACCCTAAGACATTTATATCAATACGTACACAAAACTGACTAGCTGCAAGATGAAAGAACTCTCTCTCTCCTCTCTCATCATCTCTCTCTTCTCTCTCTCTCTACTCTTCTCTCTCTCTCACTCTCCATATTCTCTCTCTCTCATATTAAGTATGAATGGATCCTTATTTTATGACTT
>CAJDSM010136226.1:0-15619 GCA_903981925.1 Ostrea lurida | reverse complement strand
TTTTTGACAGAGTTAGCCCTCTTGAACTTTACACAATCCCCTGTGATACGTCATTCTCTTAATTGCACAGAGTTGTCGGTCCTTTCTCCTTACATCTCTGTCAACTCCCGTTTTACAAGATTTTGTAAAAACATTGAAAAAATGGAAAACCTACTTGTGAGTGTTCTTTACTTTGTAAAAATATTAAGAGAAATAATCTATAAATTATTTGTTAATATTTGGCTTAAAACTTTTTTTTTTAAACGTTTAAAACAAAAATAGTTTCTCTAACAAAGTTTAAAAATTAAAACTTTAAGACAAATTTGATTATTTTATTTTTTTAATTTTTACAACGTAAGGAGTGGGGGTGGTGGTGGTGGTTATTCAATGTAATATGCCATTTCAATTCACTGAACACTGTGTTCAGAAAGCAAAATTGCTACCAATCATATCTAATAATTGCAAATACAATGGTACCGTCACCCAACCATGAAGCTTGCAATAGGGGTGTACCAAGTGATTTGGTATGGGCAAAAATCTTTTGTTCGAGGTGTGAAACATGTACTAAGGGAACCTTTGTCCTGAAGCTTAGCATGGGTTCTCTATGAATGTTTGGCACCTGTTCCTGATGACATCCACTGTTGTCCCCGTACGAAACTACGCCCATACATGGACACAAAGTCCCAAAGCTCTGTGGAGACTCTAATATCAGAATCAAACTGCTGCCACCAATTTGTAACGTGTAGCGGTCACCCATCCTGGTGCTGACCACGCTCTTCAGTTGCTTAACTTGCGTGATCAAGAGAGAAGTAAACTCTAGGCTACCACATCACCAGAAAAAGCTATCTCATGCACTAGCGAGGCAGTCAAAGTTTCATATATACTGTCCGCTACAGAGGCTTGCACATATTGTCACACAAGCAATGATTGATAAGTTCTCACAACTGTAAATAATTCTAGGGTAACAGCAGTGTACCTTAGTTGTATAATCATGTACATGGACTGCACATCACTAAAGGTGAGTAGTTTTCACATTCATTAGCAGATTTAGAAGAGAGGGATTGGAGGATATACATGCATGGTGTTAACATCACCATTTATACTGCTGGCCGAAGATCTAGTTATGTGTTTTTATAACGAGATTTACATAATAAAAAGGTTTAATGAGTGATTCCTATTTACAATGATCATGATTGTGTTGTGTACTCTTTATCTTCTTGGACAAGTTAAAGACCTGAAAAACAAAAAACAACTTTCATTAGGGTGTACCTGCGTCTGTCGGTTATACATACACAATCAATTAAGCCACAATAACTGCTAGCAACAAACGCATTTATAATCATGTCTATGAATTGTGAAACAAGTACTGTATCAAATTCTGATATAACAAATAAAGTTATATCAGATTTTGATACAGTACTATAAAATAGAGAAATTTTGTCTGACCAATGACCATGTTATGCTGAGAGTGTACGTTGTACTGAGTACCATATTCAAAATACTTCAACATCATGTACATATTGTAATTCAGGGGGGGGGGGGGGGGGGGGGGGGGTGTGTGTTAAATTTTCATGGTTTGGATAAAAAACAGGCAATAATTTCATGGTTTGAAAGTTGTTTATTATGTTAATATTTTCTCTTATTCTGAATTCATGGAGGAATAAAAATCACTGGAATAGCTACATACACAAAAACAAAATATTGGGCAACATTAAAAAGGCAACGATTCAATTAACTAGGAAATACTGTGGATAAAACTCACAAAGGATACCCCCCCCCCCCCCCCCCCACATATCTTTACGCTCACTTGAGTCACTGAAGCTTGAACAAAGACAGATATTGCCCGGACACAAATGCATAGTTAAAAAACTTTAAGTTTGACTTGAGATCAAGGTCAAGGTTATACAGAGTTCTGAATTAAGTGACACATCTTTTCATCGGATTGATACACTCACATGCCAAATATAATCCATGTTAGAAACTGTTACCTTGACTTGAGTTCAAAAGTCAATGGGTCATATGTTCCCAAAGGTCATATAAGGTCATTTGAATGTATTGCAACTACATCCTCTCATATTTGATACATCCAATGCTAGATATGGTTTATGTATATGTCAAAAGAACAAGAAGTTATTGGCCTAGACACGAATCCAACACACGCAGACGGACAGACAAACAGAGTACATGGCACATCGTTCATGTGATGCTCCATTGTCTAAATACCAGGATGCAATATGGCAAAGAACAAAGAAAGTTATGGCCAGGACACAAATGCATGGTTAAAAAACTAATAATTTTACATTGAGGTCAAAGTCAAGGTCCTTACAGAGGTCATCAACATATACCCAGACACATCGTCTCATAGTGAACACTCATGTGCAAGTACTGGTATGCCTAACCTCAAAGACACAAAGAAGTTAGGGACACAATTCAATTAAAACTGATCAATTTGTCCTTGAGGTCAAAGGTCAAGGTCATACAGAGGGTCATCAATATACCCGGACAATCTCTCATAGATGTACACCATGTGACCTAGTATGGTAATGGCCTACCTAAAAAGAACAAAGAAATTATTGGCCCTGACGAGATTCTGCACAGACAGACGGACAGACAGATAAACAGAAGTACAGGACACATTGCTTCACATGGTGAGGCATCCATGTGCCAAATACAGGATGTCATATTTTGGCAAAGAACAACACAGAAGTTACTGGCCTGGGACACGAATTTCATTGTTAAAAAAAACTGATACTTTGACCTTGAGGTGAAAAGTCAAGGGTCATACAGAGGTCATTCATATACGCACATATCGTCTGCATAGTGATACACCCATGTTGCCAACATATGGTATGCCTGCCTCAAAGAACATAGACAGTTGCCCGGACACGAATCTGACAGACAGACGGACGGACAGACAGAACAGAGTGACTCCTATATACCCCCAAAATTGTTTTGCGGGGAGAGTATAAAAGAAGTCATAGTGAAAATCAGGAAATAAAGCAAGTTCAGTGTTTGACACTAATACATTTTTACTATACTAGTCCTTAGGACTAGTTAAATTATATAAATTAACTAACTTTCCTTTTGGTTGTTTGGTAAACTAGTCGGCTGCCGAAGGCAGCCGGCTGAGTCGCCGAAGATGACGAGGGGCCGAGAGATGCAAGATTTTTTAAAAATCTGGATGCAAAATCATGAATTTCAGTAAATTTTGAGACAAATAAATGAAAATTTGTGACCAAATTTAGCCTCTATTTTTACTGATTTTTCCATCATCACTGTTGGAACATGAACAAGATTTTTTACATTTATCAATTTTTTTACATCATCTCCAAACATTAAAAGTTCCTTAACTTATATGAAGTTCATCATTCATTTCATCAGCATCATCGTACAGGCAGTTAATTAATTATTAGTAGCTCCACCGACTACTTATATAATTACTATTATCTGTTAGTCCGGACAAAAAATTTACTAGCCTCGGGTACCGGACTTAGCGTAGTGTCGAACCCTGCAAGTGTGCTCAATCATATGAAGTTCAAAATATCTTTCTTTTATTATATGATCGAATATTTCCTAGCCTCTCTTTGGCTTGAGATCTTACCAATAGAAGTCCAAAGAATTACCTAACTACCTTCACCTCCACCGTGACCTCCAGGTGAATATTAGGTTATATTACTGACTTTTGGCATCTCAGCCAACTTGCCGGCGAATCGATCGATTCACCTCCTTACATTAAACTTTAGAGCAAAGAACAATCTTAAAGGGTTTTCCTAAATCATATAATAACAACAATTAATTGCCTGCTTTACGGTCATACGATGATTTAGACACCTTCGGAGTAAAATATTTCAGTCAGCCCAAGGGCTCGGTGATATTGATACTTCCAGGGTCTTAAATCATCGTATTGACCTCAAAAACAGCAATAATTGTATAATGGTCCAAACTAAACTTTTTTGACCCCAAAATCATTAGAGGGACTTCTGCTGTTGTTCAAAATCGTAGTGGCATAGCCTAGGTAATTCTTGAATACACTGTATGAATTAAACAACTTGTTATCCCTACCTAGGGCTAACTAGACACATCGTTAAAGATTGTATTGCTTACTTGAGCACATACATAGCCGCTTATAATCTTGAACGCCAGTCCTGCTTCTCAGAGGGGAACCAGTGTTACGTTTGATGGTCTGCCAAGCAAAGGAATTATCAAGGATAATGAGCGGGACAATATCCTATGTCCAGGAGAAGACTGACCCAGACCTTGTTATCTCAAAATAAAATAGGGCTTATAATACAACCTTGGGGCAAAGCATTGGGTGGACTTCAATTCGTTACCCAAGTACAACAACTCAGCTACCCGGAGCTGCAACCCAGACGGAGAGAGTTTCAACTTGTTATGTGAACGTATTGTTGTTGACCTTTGAACTCTACCCGACTACCCTGCCTTTCTACGGAGGAGCAGTAGGAGTAGCAATATGTCAGTTATTGTAATGGTACTGAGCCTATGTCAGTATTTCAGACGATAGATTGTGATTGGTTGAAGTTAATTACATGGTAGTAACTAAAGAAAAATTGGAAAATTCTAACTTGAGTACGAACCGAAGTCACCTTGGATAAACAAAGGTCATACATTGATTGGTGCGACAATACTCGATCTACTGACCAACTGGTTGCAAAACATTTGAAGGATCATAATTGATGATATAAGAACTTCAACATTAATTAATACAGACTGAGATGTAGTAAATTTTTTTACCAAAAATCTAATTAAAAATCAGTGTTAGATTCACTTGCCATACCTTCATGGTATACAAAGCAGATCCAACTTCGTAAATTTAATTAGATGTCAATTACCAGTTATTCTCAGTTAATGATAGGTTAAAACAATGCCTTAGGAATAGTCAACAAGCTGAATCAATCTGTAACAAAAATACAGCAATACAATACTCACCTAAATAATCATTCCATTAAGATTCCAATTGCAAACTGAAAAATAAATTTCATCATGATTGTTAAATAAAAGGTTTCTTGAAACTTGATAAAGTAATCAATATTAGGCTGGAGCTTTAAACTTAGGCTCACAATATCTTTTGCATTCAACCGTGTTCCTTTACATTATTGAGGGCTTGATTTCGTCATCTTGCTGGAATGACTTCATCCTAGGAAACAAGAACAAACAATGCATAAATTGAGACAACACTTATCTTATTACATGCCAAGTTAAGGGTGTATGGGACTGACAATTATCTTAGAACTTACTTGCGACAACTCCGAAATCTCTCGGATCACCTCGGCCGATTACATCTGTTAAGATACCGCAATCAGCCGAGGTTTGCTGATAGTACGCCTTCTTTATTTATACAGTCACAATGCCACGCAAACGGAGGACATTTTTGGCGAATTCCAGTTTATTTACAATGGTACACATGAGTAAAACACTTGGATTTAAAAATATTTCACATGCATTTTGATCACTTTTTTAAATTCTGCGATATATAGATCTCCCGAGAGAGAGAGAGAGAGGAGAGAGAGGAGACGAGAGAGAGAGAGGAGAGAGAATGAGAGGGATGGAGAGAGGAGAGAAGAGGCAACATTCGTTACGCTTGCGCATTGCCACTTACATTTGTGTTGGATTTGTTATTTATTTACAATGTACGAGGGTTGTCCGTAAAGTTCGTGGACACACCTTGATAAAAACTAACAAACCTATTGATAAAGATAATGAATCTAAACATTTTCGTTAATTCATGGTTTTATCTTATCTAACATTCATAATTTCAATTAGAAACAAAGCACAGTTTATTATATCTATCAAATACAAAAAGACACAAACTTCATTTGACCCAGAGCAGTTAAAATGAAAAACGTATATCCAACGTCAACGCTAAGACAATTAACTTTCTCAACGTAGTCACCGTTAAACTCAACCGCAACATTCTTATGTCGGCTTTAACCAGTCATCAAAAATGTGTACAACTGTCTGGTTTTCATACGTATTCACATTAATAAGATCATGGGATAAAATTTCATAGACCGAAATCTTTGAATTCTACATTTTCAACTCAGCATTTCACGAATGTTTGTCGCCGTTTCACATCAAAGCACGTCAACCGAAGTTCTTTTTTCGCACCACTGCATCTCGGAAAGATGGTCTTTCCTTCACGCAATTGTTATGCCCGGAAAAACTGTCCCTTCCGTCCAAAATCTTTTATAATCATTAAACACTAATGAACTGTCCCACATTACACTGTCTTTTCCCGACTGGTTACGGACATTTATGGGTTCTATTTTGGTGTGTCCGATATCTACACAAATTTTATCGCTGCTCTCTGCTCCATCTTTTTCGAAAACGTCATTTTTTTCGCAATGACGAAACTGTCTAAATAGATCCAACCTCATTTCTTCTGCTATTTTGTTTGATACTTTGAACGTTCAATTTTGCAGGTTTGGCCATTGAAACTCTTTGGACAACACCATTGACGTTAAAATTCATCTCAATCTTCGCGGAATTTTACAAATAACAATATGAAACTGTATGAACAGATAAACAACTTTTTTCATATAAAATTTTGCCAGTGCTCTGGGCACTTTTCCATGTCAATAACGAAGTCATACTTTTAATTATACATTGTAAAATCCAGACAAATTTAAAATTTCGCCTATAATTCACACTATAGTAAGGATTATAAATATGCCAATGATATATATCTATAACGGTTACTTTTATATAAATTAAGGGCTTTCCACGAACTTTACGGACAGACCCTCGTATGTGACAGGGATGTCCGAAATCTACATGCCGGGACTTGATTTCACGTTATTTTCGCAGTAAGTGACTAGGCGTACAGTATGTTACTTGAAATTTCAGAGGATGAGTATGAATTTTTCTTACCTTTCAAAGCATATTGCTTTTACAGACTGTCAAAGATTGTCCGACGCTTGTAGTATGTGGATCCTATTCTGTGTACCAGAACCTCACTTGCAACAGATAATTTCTGTGGAAACGGAGGGGTTATTCATTTCATCTGAGCTTAGGGTGCAAGAAAGACGAATATGGAATAACCTCTCGTTTTTCACAGATATTACGAACGTATAGTGATAAGATTACCGTTTGCTCATATTTTTTGTGCGTATAACTATAAACACCAAACTGGTTTTTCTAAAATTTTCAGGCACAAGGGAAAGGGGGGGGGGGGGGGAGGGGGTTAGAGGGCGCACTCATTTGTGACAGGTTTGATTGGAATGGGTTTTCAGCAAGTTTTTTTTCTATTATGTTACGTGAAAAGATCCTACCGATGTAACCTAAAAAGTACTTTTTCTGCTAAAACAAATAATTCTTATCTATAATTTTCGTCATTTTAAAATTTTTTTTTCCTTTTGGTGTCGTCCCTCATGGTCTTTTGAACAGGTTTTGAACAACATTTTCGTCTTCGGCAATACATATTGATTATCGTTACCAGGAACGGACTTCACAAACTTATTTAAATAAAAGACTTACTATACTCAAATAAATTCAAGCTAACAATTTCACTCGTTTTTTATTTGCCATTAGATTATCTCTAGAGTCAGTCAATATTGCCCTTTTGACGGTTGTGAATTTGATGTTTTAGGGGGTGGGTGTGGGGTGTTTGATAGTCTTTAACCATTGGAAACGAACTCAGTTAACCTATTTAAAACTTGCTTTTTCACAGATAAAACAAATCACAATTACTATCTATTTAAGTATTTTCATTAACATTTTATTACTCTTGGCATCAGTTCTTAAATTTCTGTTTAGACAGGACTTTAATTATGATGTTTCCATGGAAAGGTATGTTTGATGGTCGTTAGCCATGGAAAACAACTCACAAACTTATCTAAATAAAGACTTACTGTACTTCAAATAAATTCAATGCTATCAATTTCACTCGTTTTTTTAGATTGGATTAATGAATTCAGGGTCAGTTCCATATTTACCCTTTTGGACAGGCGTTGAATTTGATGTTTTTGGGGTGTGTGGGTGTGGTGGTGTTTGAATGGTCGTTACCATGGAAACGAACTAACTAACCTATCTAAAAATGCCTTTTTCAGATAAAATAATACAATTACATCTATTTCAAGTATTTTTAGAATTTTTTAATTTACTCTGACATCGGTCTTGTACTTCCGTTTTTGACAGGTTATTGAATTGATGTGTCCATCAAGCGCGTTTTTGGTGATCGTTCCAATGGAAACGAACGGCAAAATGATCTAAAAATGATCATTTCGATAAATTAAGTATCATTTACCTATTTCAGTCATTTTAGATATTTTTTATTACTCTGTGTGAACCCCACGCTTTGGTTGAGAGGTGGTCCAATTTCAGTGAATTTATGGTGTTTCCAGTTTAGGGTATGTTTTGATGGTCGTTACCATGAAACGAAACTCACGAACCTATCAAAAAAAATGTCATTTCTGTCAAAACAAATCCAGTGCTTACCCATTCACTTTCATTTTTCAGAAATTTTATTACCTCTGATCTGAGTCACCATACGATCCTTAAAAGTATCAATAGCCCCACGGCTTATGAAAGTTAAAGAGTAATTTTCTTTCTGCATATCTACACTAAATTTTAACATTAACAAGGTGTTCTATACAACAGCCTAAATTGGACATTTAAGTTTTATGCAGTGATAAAGACTATATAATTTTGGACTCTTAACCTGGAACAATGTTAAAACCAGTGCCCCCAGGGATCATGAACATTATACAATTCTAGGTGAGGACTCCTTCCTTCTTTTTAAATATTCATGGAAGGTTCAATCTAATGCAACTGTTTTTATAATTTGATATTAACTTTTTTATATCTATACTGGCTACAATATTGAGTCTAGCATAGAAGAGATTAAGTAATTTACACTTCATAGATCGACTACATTTTATCGAGCTCCCCCTCTCCCCGGCGCTGGTATATTCGTTTTTTTTTTGTATTGTTGAAAATTTGCTCAATTTCTAATTGCTGTTGATATGGAAAACTTTATAACTGAGTTTTACAAATAGCTTGAAATATATTAATCAATTGGTGTTTAACTCCTAATATCGAATTAAATTTGCGGCAAAGAATATCTTTGATGACTCGAGAATGAAATTTGAGAAAGCATAGAACATCGAATGACAATAATTATGATTGTTGCGATTAAATTTTTTTTTATGTTATTGTTTATGTATGGATTTACTCTCTATGATGGTACCTACTAGCGTCTTGACCTCATATATTGGAAGCTACTTCGCAATATTCAGTTTGAATTTATAGACTGCTTTTTGATAAATCATCATCGCTATGGATTATGCTCTCTCTCTCTCTCTCCTTCACAAACCCATTTCTGTAATCGTTGTTCTGTGTTGCCTCATCAATTGCATATACAACTTTTTTCTGTCTCATGCCGTGTGAGAGAAACGAAAGATTCGTCGTTTTCACAAGTACCTATCCATGTGATCAGTACGAAGTTTGCTTAACAAGCAGTAGATAAAGGTGAAGTATGATATTCCCATTTTTATTATATACTTATCTGAAGTACGATCTTATAATAATAAGTGTTAATATTCAAGTTGATAATTTTTCTCAATGGATTGTGGTAGTTGACATTATAATGTTTCCTAAAAACGGTATAATGTAATAGACTGTATGTCTGAATCTATGGAGAGACACCAAATGTTCGTGATGTGCGTGGGTGAGCATAAAAATGTCAAAGGAGGTCAGATCGTGTGTCTGCGTGCGTACTATTCTCGAATTATCTTTTATTGATAGGCTGGCATAAGGAAGTGTTAGTTCAAAATAGTGGCATGGATGGGGTGTTATGATGGTTCTAGTCTAAGGTTTAATTTAATCCCGTGGACACGCGCGCCTTAGTACATGGGCCTAGTGGATCAGACACACAGGGCGGGATGGCCGACACCTAAACACTGGTCACATGAGTGGGAGAGATGTTATTCAAGACAGTGACCGGACAATAGAAAACAGATATCAATACAATCAAAGATTGCATTTTGCGCTTCTTATGTGCCTCTTATCTTCGATTGGTCGGACTTAGCAGACCTTTTAGTGATGATTTTTCACTTGTTATTCTATTTACCACATAGTCTAATTTCAATGTATTCGGAATGTTTAAATTATGGGGTATTAAATTAAACAAAAGTGCCAAGATTACAACTATCGATTCCCAGCCAAATCCTATGAAAGATGAAGATTTCGTATAATTGACAATTAGATCGATGATGTTTGCTTAGTGATGTGAATGTTATGGATTGGTCTAATCTTACCTATCCAGAAAGGACTCGACGCAACAGGCCAATTGCTGTAAAAACTTCTAAATTAGACTGCCCTCATTAAACATTTAACACATTCAATTCTATCTCCTAATCATTGACTTCAACGTCTGCCTCTCACATCTAACAGAACACTTCTAAGGTGTCACATCTTCACAGAACACATCCTCTTCACATCTCACAAAACGCCCTTCTCACAGAAACTCAACAACAAAGACCCCTCACAGATTTACACCTCATCACATCTACACAGAACCGCCCTCTCACATCTCACAGAACGCCTCACACAGAATGCCTCTTACATCTCACAGAAGCATTTCTTCCACAAGAATGCCCTCTCACATCTCACAGAACAGGCTCATTCACTAGAACACCCTCTCACATTCTCACAGAACACCCTCACGACAAACGACCTCTTACAGACATTTCACAGAACGCCTTCTCCCAATGACAGATCTTTATGTTGTAATATGACAGCCGCTACCTTAAATAGTTTTGGAGAATTGCTAGGTTTAACTTTTTTCTTTAAAAGGCTGGTCAAACTTTCAAGGTTAAGATCACAAACTTGAATACCAAAACAAAGCGGTTTGCTCACAAGATAATGTACATTGAAAAGTTGATAGAGGAATGTATAAAGATCAAATACACACATTCGGACAAAACATATGCCCTAGCCTTCCAAATATCCCCTCCATCAACTAACTTACAACCAGCAAACACGGATGGAAGCACCCAAATCCTTGATGAGCAAATCAAAGCAAAATGCATAATTTCAAATCCTTAGTAATAGATATAAGTATTTATGAGCATAGGAACACAAACGACGCACGCAATAAAAATTCGTGTATTAAAGACTCGCCGATATTGTCCAAGTTTTTTTTGTTTTAGAGGCTAATCACGCATAGCCCTCTTGCTGTTCAGGATAAGTTACCAATAGTTCACCGGCAGGTCCGGAGGTCGCGGCAGGAGCAATGTATATGCTGTTCACTAGGCTGCCACCAAGAATTAAAACTCGTTGATTCCGCCAGCAGTCTCATAATAGTTGCATTATATCAGCCTCTAAAGCTAGGGCAATTCGACAAGAAAAGCAGCAATAACAACCTATCGACAATGTGGAAGGAAGTATGTCGATGGATGTACAAGTCTCTACTCAGTTGTATTTCGCAAGAGCGCAAGATGTCCAATAAAATAATTTTGTCTATTATTTCTACCAAAAATGATAGATGCTTATAATTGTAAAATTTCTTGGGTTAAGAAAATATATCAAAATGTTTTTTACTGTACAATGATTTGTACATAGAAAAGGGTTGTTAATAGCGTGGCAGAGAAATAAAAACCAGTATCATGTAAAATCCTGTAGTTGTTAATATCATTTATTTGGGTTTAGCTGCTCTTAGGCGCTCATATCACATTTAATGTATCTCAGTGACCTTTCCCAACATTGACATGACCGTTGAGTAACTTTTGCCTGAAACCCATTGCCTATTACTTATTTGTGGATACATCGATTCAATACTGATTCAAACAGTTAATAAGTACTTTTTCCCATATAATTGATATATTAGCTTCTTAGTGACCATTGACCTTTAAAAATGACCTTGATGCCAAAGTACGCCGTCCCCATGGAAATATTTGTGATCAATTATGATGAATCGTATGAATGAAAGGCTTTAGGAGATGGGAACTGGTATGTTAAAAAAAAGTTGAACATAATCAAAACACTTATATGTTCTGAGCTGAGCTGACCTTTCCAAAATGACCTTGGAAAAAGCACTGGGTTCAACAAAGCCCTTGGTCGTCAAAGGAACATTCGATGGTAAGTTTGATATACAATTTCTGATGAAAGGTTAAGGATATATTCAGACTTGGACGGCGACGATATGACAGTGACTTATCATGCTCCACCCCGGAAAATCTAATCACACAACAAAATACTGGTATTAGCTTTCAATTTACCTCTTCTTTGTATCTTGTAGCAAGGGTGGGTTGGGAATGCGGATCAAAACTCCAATGTATGCAGGTATATGCTTTTGAAAAAAGAAATGCCATTACTTTACATCTTGCTTTTAATCCGATTAATCTTAAAATATATGTTGAGTGAATCTGTGGTTCTTCATGTTGTTATCAAATATAGGATATAACTTTTACGTGTCTTGATACAAAACATTGATAAGGGTTCCTATTTCTGTAAATATGTTCAACATGCAGAGAACAGACCACAAATTAAAATAACACAAGATTCTATGCATGCATAAACACAGTAACAAAAATAAAAACATTTGGTATAAAGGTGAAATATAATTCTGAACATTAAACAAGAGGCCCACAGCCTTGACGTCACCTGAGTATCAATATCCCATACGGGGAGTTTCATATTGCATTTTTAACTCTTCACTAGCGCTGTGATTCATTATGTTATCATCTTTCAAAATATTGCACGATGATTCCTATTCAATACACAAGGACAATTATCATTTCAATCTCCACAAATAGGTGTATAACCGTTTCAAAAAATTTAAAAGAAACACCATACTGCAACCTTTTAATGCCCAGTTGAGCATTGACCTGTTTTGGACCCCCAAATTCAATTAGCAGATCATCTACGACCCATGCGGTAGTTGATACATTGTATTGATATGATGACTCGAATGATGAAGATACAACGCTAAAAGCCAGAAACCACATTGTTACTTTGATGTCCAGTGCACTTGACCTTTACCCAGAATTTTGATAAAGAACATCTTCGTTTCAAGGGTAATCTATATGCATATAGTGATCTACGTGGAAAGATAATTGCTCTAGAAACCCGGGAAACCATTTTGCTACTTTGTTGTCATATGGTTTTGACCTTTGACCTTAAATTCGATAAGCAAAATCTTCATCCCATGGATAGACCAGATGCATTCTTCGGTAACTCTAGGTGGAAAGCGCTAACACCTTTTAATGCCATGGAAAACATTTCTGTTACAGACGGAAGAGATAGACGATCCAGATTCCAAGTATCCCTCCCATTTCACAAACTTGTTGGGGGGTATAATTAAGACCAAAGGGCTCATGTTGCATTCAAATATTTCATTTCATTTTTTAAAATAATTGAAATTAGCATTACTGGAGGTTTTCAATGTTTAATATACAACATATGTACAAGTTGCCCCACCCTGAGGTCAGAAACCACTACCCTGAGGGATCACCAGAGATTTTATATTTTTGGTAGAGGCCCTCCTGCTTATATCACTAAATGCACATTTAGTTCCTTAGGACATGTGTGTTGTAAAGAAGAAATTTTTTGAAAATTGAGCCACCCCCCCAGGCCCAGGGTTATGCAAAAGACCTGAAATTTACAAATTATAGTGTTCCCTTGTCCAAAAAATGCTTCATACCAAATTTTGAAAAGGAATTGGAACTGGTATTATCAAGAGAGTTAAAAACATGTTCAAATTGTCTAACACAGTTTCATCAATGACCATTTGGCCCCACCCCTAATACCAAAAACCCCTACCCCATAGGATCACGAAATATTAAAATTATAATTAGAAAACTCCCTGCTCATTCCAAACATCATTAGTATTTTTATTATCAATAGCATTAAAGAAGAGGTTTTTCAATTTTGGTTTACACATATTCACTGTGTACCAAGGTTGGCCCCGCCCTGGGGTTCAGAACCCCACCCCGGGGATCACCAATTTACAATTTGGTAGAGGCCCTTTCTTGCTCTACATCACTATGCATTTTAGTTTCTCTCAGGCATTGTGCGGTTTGGTTAAGAAGAGATTTCTTGAAACATTTTGTCATAATTTGGGCAGTTTTTGCCCACGCTCCCCAAGGCCCCAGCGGGTGCACAGAGACCAATGAAATTTACAAATTTAAGGCCCCTTGTCCCGAAGATGCTTCATACCAACTTTGAAAAAGAACTGGACTAGATAGTTATCAAGAAAGAAGTTAAAAATGTTCACATTGTTAACACATTTCAATCAATGACCATTTTTGGCCCCACCTAATACCAAATACCCCTACCCATAGAGATTCACGAAATTATACAATTTATAAGGTGAGAAAATCCCTGTTCATTTCCAAACAGTCCCATCTTATGTTTTAAATTTTACTGTCTAATAGCATTAAAGAGATGTTTTTCAAATGTTATTACACATCATACACTATGTACCAAGTTTGGCCCGCCCTGGGGCCAGAACCTTACCCCGGAGATCACCCAAATTTACATTTTAGGTAGAGGCCCTTCCTGCTTCTACATTCACTATGCATTAGATTCTCTTCAGGCATGTGTTGGTTGTTAAAGAAGATTTTTTGAAAATTGGTTCACTTTTGGGCCAGTTTTTTGCCCCGCCCCCCAGGCCTGCAATGAGACCTTGAAAATACACATTTATCGTTGTCCTTGCCCAAAAGATGCTCAATACCAAATTTGAAAAGGAATTAGGACAGGTGTTATCAGAAGAAGTTAAAAATGTTCAATTGTAACGGACGACGCACGAAGACCAATTTGCAATAGGTCGCTCTGGTCTTACTCAGGTGACCTAAAAATTGTTTGTAACTGTTACACCAAATTGACGTCGTTATTCAATTGCTGTGACCATCGGTCATGCAACGTTACAGTTATTTCGTGTATGCACTATTTTCACATTCACAAATCCTCTATGGAACAAACCTGCTTGACAAAACATGTCTTTGACCGATCAATGTTAACACGTTTGCAAGGATGATTGTGCTGTTTTCTTTATTAACGTTATAAATTTACCCATATTTTTCAGGTGAATAAACCTTTGATTAAATTCTCAATTATTGTAATGTTCATGACATGCAAGTCGAACATGGAGGTAAGCATTGTCAACATTTTTTAGAATGGAAGAATCGCCATTAATGCAAAAATAAAGTCCTTTTGAGTATGGCTCAACTGTCTGATTAGCTCAAGTGGATTTAGGTGTATTCCAATTCAATTATATTATACTTGTTCTTTTTAGTTTTCTCAATCCACGACAATTTTAGATAGGTCTGTTCATTTCCTCTCTACCTATGAAAAAACAATGTTTAATCAAAGAGGAAGCCGATGGCCACATTCATACACCTGAAGCACTATTAGATCTATTGTTCTTAAATCATTTTCATTTCAATCATAATTCGCATTAATTGATCTTGATGCGCATACACTGTTGAAATATCCCTGATGTGTCCTTCGCCATATCAAAGTACATTATTAGACATCTCTACTACGCAAGAATATCCCGGAAAACCCCCAACTACAATACCCCTAAGTGCTTCAGCACTGACTTTGAATTTGAAAACAACAACTAAATACAGTTTACTATAGAGTAGTAATGATGGCCTTCAAAAAATCAACATCATACAAG
>CAJDSM010136214.1:0-11769 GCA_903981925.1 Ostrea lurida | reverse complement strand
TTTGTCGCAAGAATAATTATCTAGCTTTATTAAAGCTAGAGCTACTGATATATTTGTGTTCCATCCCTGCTGAATATTTTAATCTGATCGGTACCCCTGCTTCGAACGGTGTCAAACGTTATGACCTTTGACGTCATTGGTTTCTTTTGTAATTATCGTATGCGAGTATAACAAAAATTACCGAAAATGCATAAATGAACAAGTTTTGGTAACAGTGATTAATCTCATAAATCCTATGAAGAATACAAAATGAAGAGAAGGTCAAGCACTGACCCGTGGACTCACTGGAGGTGGGATAAGGTGCCCAGCAGGAGTAAGCAGCCCCTGTGAAGACATTTTTATTTCAATTTCTAGCGAAGTAGTACAGATAAAATTTCATTGAAACTGTAACCCCCGGGTTATTTTTACAAGGGAAAATATTGAAAAATTAACAATATCTTCTCAAAACTACAATGTTGCAACTTACGAAACTGTTACATCTTTGCAGTAACGGTTAATCGGCATTATTTGAATCATGATCCCTAGGGTTTGAAGCGGTTTTGAGTGGGGCTGAGTATCTTCAAAATAAAAAGATTTAGATTGCCAAATCTAATTTCTGTACGATTTTATTCAAGTTTGTCGATCCCACATTCCAGGAACAAACTGGGGCGACAAAAGTTGTTGATGTGTTGAACATATGAATATAAAGAGAGGTATCTAGGAAGGGGATGGTCACATCGGCATGTTAAATTATGACAAATCACTCATCATAAGTCCTGCACGCTACAGAAGGTGGAAACCTGTGGTAGATGCATGTACTACAGCCCAAGCCAAACAAAGATTTTCAGCAGAGAAACATTCATTGGACAAATAACTCTTGTATTGTAATTACACCCTGTACTTTTTATCTTTTATTTATTTATATTTGCTTTATAACAGGATTTAAGCCTGGGTTCATTTCACCTTCGATACGCATCGGTGCATCTACGGTTTGCGTATTAGATAAACAGTTGTGTAAAAAAAAAAAAAAGCTTTTTAATGTTTTTTTGTATATTATTTTAAGGATGTTTTGTAGGCTTGGGCTTTTGAGAACACTGCGCAGGCACGCTATACTTCAAAGCTATTGTCACTGTT
Organism: Ostrea lurida; assembly: GCA_903981925.1. Classification (NCBI taxonomy): domain Eukaryota; kingdom Metazoa; phylum Mollusca; class Bivalvia; order Ostreida; family Ostreidae; genus Ostrea; species Ostrea lurida. Next base: position 10,656 of record CAJDSM010136214.1, on the reverse strand, counting down.
TAACTGACCCCATCGGGTGCAAAACATATTACAACACTTTAACAACTGAACCCTGTCCAGTTTGAAAACTTTTGTGTCAATCATTTTAGAAAGTTTGTTGGCTATATGGTTTTGAAGGATTGATTAATTGTGGGGAAAAAGATATGATTGTTAATTTCTAGCTATTTCATCCAGTTTTCTTCCATTTCTTATACGCTATATCGTCCATTATTGACAGTTTTAGTTATAATTTAATTTTGATCAACAAGTATGGGATTGGAATCTGTGTCAATATATTTGTATTTTTGAATTTTTGTTGGGTATGGTTCTCAAACGAGATCCTTTTGAAATACGATATTCCTTTAGATATTTGTCAAAGAATCAGTATTTTGGCCAATAGTTTTAAATATTTGACCGAAATTCCCTAGCTTTGTTAAAGTCTCCATTTTAAATCTTTGAGGACAAACTGCTGAATATTACTGAATTTTGTAAAGAATTGCACATCACTCCTAAAAATGTATTTTTTAACTCTGAAATTTCGATTTATTCTGAGTTTTTTTCCGTGTTATCAAGTGCGAGACAAGGTCAGTTATTTATTTCCTATTACTAAGTATTAAACTTTTTTTAATTATATTAGCTTTTATTGTAATGAAGACATATTATTGATGTATCTGATTCCATGTAATGATTGTCGTCTGTTCATTCCTTATGTTTTGTTTACACGCAACAGACAGAGTGGGTTTAAATGAATAAGTCCTTGAGTAAATTTTTAAGTGTCAAAAAGGTCATGCTTAAAACACTGTAGCTGAAATACAAGCAATAATACCCTTAATTTTTTCTTTTTATGTTTCCCCGATTCTCGTTCAATGTAGGAAATCAAAACGTCACTTCCCAAAAATTGACATAGACTTATTTAAACCTCACCCTAGAACCTCTATAAAACAGACAAGAAAAGTCATTCTGGTTTTGAAAATTGAACTGTTTGTATCATTCTCATTAATTAGAAGCTGCAACGCTGGAATCAAACTGGTTGATTGATGCTTTTGTTGTCCCAAAATGAAGACAAATATTGTTCAATTTAACATTTGACACTGACAGTTACAGAGGGTTGGAAACTAGGCTTGAAAAATGTAGAAGAAACCAAATCAGTCTAACTTACAAAATATTCTAAGAGAATATTCATCCATAATTTAGAATATTTGCTAATTACTTAAAATTACGCGAGGAAAGGGTAAGATCTCTCGCCGCCAGCTTTTGCAAATGGAAATGCAAATATCAGTTAATTACTAAGTGAATTAGAAGACGCATTTGTTTGTTTAGTATAGCACCAGTCGACTTTGAAGACGTGATTTTTCATTCCTCCCGCGCATCAGCAAATAGAGGAATTTAACTGTTATGAAACAAATGATACTAAAATCATGGTGAATAAACTGTGTAAACTTGCTGCATAGCAAATACATTCTTTATTCGAGTAGTTTGGGATGGGGTCCTAAAAACCTGTGAATTGACATACTCTAAAACTTACTGCAATATGAGGTTTCCATGTTAGCCTTGTGTTTATTTGTTTGTGTTTTAAACTTGTTTAACAACTTTCGCTTCCTCCAAATTAATGAGAAACAGCGATGTGCAAAGCTATAAAATTTATCATAATCACTGCATGCATATCTGGTAGATTTTTCTTTTTACTAAACAGAATATCTTTTGTTTAAAATCAGACGCTTTTTCATAAATAAATAGATGGTTCTTATCAGAATTCATCTGAATGGTTAATTAAACAACATAAACCCATACTTAACTCCCTAATGAATGACGTCAATAACTGGAACAGCTATAGGGAATGTAAAAAAAAAACTCAATGGTAGAAAAACCGATTTCCTTTGTGAAGAATTCAGCATCAAAATATACAAAGCTGACATTTAGATTTTGCTAACTGAAGTTGTAAATCCACCAGGACGATATTTGAAATGAAAAAATGTACGAAAACAAACACCTTAATTAATAACGTCATTTCGAATTGCTAATGACCTGGGAATTGCGATGCTGTTCAGTGGCTTGAAGGTAATTTTTTAATCAAGGGAAACAGCTATGCTTACCTCTAAAACGATTGATTGATTATATATTGTTTAATGTCCCGCTTGATAATTTTTCTCTCATATGGAGACGTCACCAATACCGGTGTCTTATTTACTAGTTATTTCTATGTATACTTGCAAAGCTTTTAAGGAATAGTTTGAGAAATTTGCAATCTGAGAAAACCCATAAAACCATGAATTACCTTTTGTAAATGTGTTCAGCTTACAGAAGAACGCGCCAAGGATCCATCCCTCCGTGACGTCATCCACCAGTGTGACCCAGGTACATGTTAATGTCACCATTAGATCCGCCACCGCTAAGTTCACTATGTAGTAATTTGTGACCGTTTTCATATTTTTGTTTTTCATGACAATGACAATGATCAGAATATTTCCAATTAAAGAAAATATGGTGATAATTCCATATATCAAAGATTTCACAATGATCTCCCATAATGGTACTTCCTTTATTGCACCACCGTACGGTATGAAACTGAAGTCCGCAAAATCTGTGTCGTTTTCCATCGGGATAGGACTTCAATTTAACTTTCTCCTAAGTCCGTGGACGCTTAGACTGTCCACATTCTTGAATGAACACTGATCAATTGAGGCTGCAATAAACACAAATAGATATGCGCCGATCACAAAACACAAACATTTATAAAGACAAGAGAAGGACGCGGAGGGCACCACCCAAACTGATCGTTAACGATTCCTTCTGTTATTGTATAACAACTCTGCTCCCGAGCTGCATACGCACGATAGAAACTAATTAAATTTCTTGTCAGCGTCGGAAAGCGAATAGCAAAAATTAAAACCTGATGAGTTCATTATCTAATAAGTTCGATCCTCATCTAAATAGGCATGCTTTTAATGACCTATATCTAATTCCTCGTTAAGAATTTTGTCTCGAGCTCTATCTTTATTCTTTGTTAATTTGTAGGGATACCGTTATTTTGTCAGATTATTTTGATTTATATCCACAAAATAATTATATAGTATATTTCATCTTACTTCTTTCTCACAAATAGATCCTTCTGCTAAACATCATGCGCCGTGAATGAGTAAATCGGACCAAATCAGGCATAAACATGCTATATAACAGAGGCAACAGTTAGCAATCGGTACTCAATTAATCTGCCGAAGACATATTACATTTGTGGTTTTCGGAGTGAAAGTTTATATATCAGATATTAAAATCCTTCATCCCCAATAGGTAAATAAAATACTCTGGTGATTATTTCGATATACTACAAATACCTCTAGGATACATATGTTAAAGAGTGATCAACATCTTTGATAGGAACATTCATAACAACTTATATAACTTTTTCAAATTTAATATGTCAGCTGCATTGTGCCAGTGTAGACTTTTGTGTAAATTAAAAGTACATCGGAATTTTATCAAGAATTCCCATTCGAACAACCCTTCAACTTTAGAGACGACGTTATTTGTAAACTTGGATCATCGTTTGTTTGATCTGAAATCTTACAAATGAAATTGAATCATATGATTTACGTGCATGTTCATCGCAATGCATCTTCCATATATAAGGTGAAGATAACGAACAGTGATCAATCTCAGAATGAGAGACATATTTTTTGTTTGGCGTGATTGGTTTTTCAACGTAACATACTTTCAATTTAAAATGTTTTGGAAAACATTCATTATTCCTTAGTATTCTAAAGTTTGTAGAAGTGTTCAATGATATGAAAAGCAATGCCGATATCAGTGTATATTAGATGAAGGGTCGTGCACTTAGACCACTGCATTTCATGATCAATTATATTGTATTGGTCGTTTTAGTATGGATCAATCAATAATTCAAAGGTAGAAATAATGATGGCAATTAGTGAAAATTCAGATGGTTAACTTTAACAAATTAGCAATGGAGTGCCCCAACAAAAGTCCATCTGTACATGGCAACACGACAATGAGATGCAGATTCTTAATTTGGTGCGATTCCCCACATCTGCTTTTGAAGCCTGTTCAATATGAATCTGAGATTCACTTTTATTTAACGTCTCCGTGGTCGTATATCAAGTTGCTAATGGAATTTTCTCTTCACATTTTTACTTGAATTACTGTACATCTTTCACGACATCGCGTCATTGACTGGTTTCCGACAAATGCCTCCCACGGTTTATGACAGGGATCGCTATATATAGCGAGGGGAAAGCGTTGTTTCAATCACGCCAAATTTATAAAACACAAAAATACATACCTTTTCTCACCCTTATCCGCCTCTCCTAACACTAATAGTGACGTCAGCGTCTATGCACCATACGATGTTACCTTAAACAGAAGAAAGATTGCATCAAGATTCAAGCACTTGGAAGGTGTGTAGGCAATATAGGCAATAATAACTACTCTCCTTTCTGAATAAACACTTCTATATATGCACTTTTGAAAACACAATACAGGCAAGAAAATTTCTCTGGAGAGAAAGACAAAAGAATACATGTGAATTATGCATTTCCTTACCGATGGTTCATATTACCATGAAGGGAGAAATGTATTTTCATTACATATCCAAGCTCAACATTAAAATATTTGGACTGACTCACGATTTTTCTCCAAAATTTTGTTCTTCACTTTTTATGATTAAAATGTGTATACTTTAAATTTGTGACTTAACAGCATTCAAAATTCATTAGATTACAAGACTGACATTTCATGATTTGTTTGTAATATAAACACCGGTTACAACACTACATTTGGGGTGGGGGTCCTTGTACAAAAATCGGTTGATGACTCTACAAATTATAATTTCCTGGACTACCACGTGAATACATACGAACATTTTCATGTTTACTCTATTTGTTTGTCGTTTTCTTGATTGGAACAGCCACACAATGTTGCGCATGACTGCCGCCCAAAATGTAGCGTTGTATCCAGTGATAAATAGAGTTACAGCTAAAATGTTGCTCTTGTCCTTGCATTCAAAAGGTCCAAAATTTTGATGTTGACATTAAATGAGTTATATCTTTAATGTTTAACATCAAAAATGAAAAATCTTTTTATCGAAAATCGTGAGTCAGTCCTTTAATGAAAACAACCCTGTAATTGTCGAATTGAGTGAGTATCTAGTTAAAAAACTTTCAGGAAAAGAGGTGATATTATAAAACTGCAAAAATCCATTTAGTATTATATTATTCATAATAAGTTGGTATGCATACACCCGATTCGCAAATCATATGTACTTGTAATAATACGTTTGTTTTCACAACTGCGAATGTTTCAAGTTTTATGATTGGTTAACTCACTGATGATAAGGCGCATGTCAATAAAGCACAATGTTCAGTGGGTGCGTTCAGAGTACTGCCGTTGGTTACCATCGCCAGAATATATATGACAATGGTACCAATGTTTGCCAATAAAATTTTCTGTTGGTAAACATTTCTGCAGACAATCTAGAGCTATGTTGGCGTTGGTAAGTTTATTTATGAAGTAATCCAAAATGGCGGCACATAGTGTCCACACGGAGAACACTTAACCGGAATTTGTATCACAGCTATTCATTGATATCGACTGAAGACAATTTTAGATATCTTTTGAATCAAACATATCCCTGGACAGATGGAAATGACTTTTTAAAACATCAAGTTTACATGATGGCTGAGTGATGGCTCTAGCCTATTCAATTCGTCCGAGTACGTGTGAGTTTTGCAAAAGAAAATACTTTTTGGCCAGCCAAGAGCTCACTTAACTCCCCATTTATGGACCAAAACCCTTGCCTAATGAAGATATGGATAAAATAATATGCTGGAGAAAGTAATAAACAGTAATTAAAACATATAAATTTCTAAACGCAATAGTATGAATGTATTTTTTTCGATTCGTTATGCCAACTGATCATCCAGTGGTAAACCAATGGTGCCATTGGTGAATGTCTCACCATTTGTAGCCTACTTCGTTCAGAGTACAAAGGAAACCAATGGTACCAATGACTTTAAAAACTTTTACCATTTGCAAATCCCGTGGGGATCCGGGTTAGAATAGGCCTCCAGCATCCCCTTGCGTGTCATAAGAGGCGACTGAATGGGGCGGTCATTCGGATGAGACCGGAAAAACCGAGGCCCCGTGTCACAGCAGGTGTGGCACGAAAAAGATCCCTCCCTGCTCAAAGGCCCTGAGTGCCGAGCATAGGCCTAAATTTTGCAGCCCTTCACCGGCAAATGGTGACGTCTCCATATGAGTGAAATATTCTCGAGTGGGACGTAAAACAATAAATAATCAATCAATCAATCAACCATTTGCAAATCGGTGATGGTACCATTGGGTTTACTCTGAACGCACCGTGACGAACAAGAATAGTCCAAGTTGATAGGATTTTCTTTTAAAAGTCATCTGTAAAAGACTTTTACTAATATTTTCAACGACAATAGCTATATTATTTATCGATTCAAATTTTAATGAAGGTACTCTGAATTTACTATTCGATACAATATTCAAAGATAAGAATCGCAGAGAGAGAGAGAGAGAGAGAGAGAGAGAGAGAGAGTTGCCAATATGTCTTGGACCCCTCCCTTTGTGTTTATTTACTTTGTACAATTTCAATAATTCTGAAAGTCGCACTGAAATCTTGCAAAAACAAGCATCGTACGCGAATTCTCGTTGTGTTCTCAGGCGCTCAACCATTAAGAGTTTCTTCTGCATGAAGACGTAATATTCTAGCGAATTACCGCAGAAATATCGAAGAATATCACAACAAAAAGCAGAGGAACACCCACTCACCCCTATAGCCACACAGTCATATATCGGTATGTAATAGGAACACTGTTGTTTGATTTAAAAAAAATCGTGGTAGGTGAAAATACATGTACATGATACCAATGGATTTTATTTGTGTTTGTATTAGATATAGCTAGCTAATGTACAATGCGAATAGTATCGATGCTGATATGGACTAGCACGATTACAAGTTATACATGCAAATAAGCAGCCCCCAACCCCCCACCCCCCCAAAAAAAAACCAACCAAACAAAATCAAAACAAAAAGAACACCCCCAAAACTATAACAACCCCAGCTTTGCACTTCATGTATCTCAAACTGGAAAAAACACTTGCTTCATCTAACTTAATGAAAAGGTTTAATGGAAAAAAGATGAAACAATTCTGTAAGTATATCATTTATTATTGATGAAAATTGAAGCAAACTGAAACACCGGATACAAAATCATCAATGACTGTAACAGAATGCATTTACCAAAGTCTCCCAAACAAACATAGCTTCCAGCTGAATCTCTACCCCCAAATGAAAATCACCTTAAATCCACTTCCTGAAAAATAAACAAATTACATATTGTTCCACTCCTCTTACAAAGCCCTTAGAAGTTTAATTCTTCTGAGATTTCATAAAATGAAAGGAAACCCTTTCAGCACACGCGAGGTATACATGCGTTTAATTAATAGAGACATGCCCGTTTTACCTATCAAACATGTCAAACCATTCAGAAAACCATTATGAAAATTGCATCCCTTTTAAAACTTTAAAAATGATACATATACCAAAATGGATTTTAGATGATTGACTGTATTCCCTAAGACACGCCAAACACTAGGGCAACACTAGAAATTCCTTTTAAAAGCATTTTCCAGAAACTTGAAAAAATGGCAGTGCTTCCTTAAACATTAAAGTCTGGCGTGTTTTTGGTGGCAATTTGAAAATTTTTGCCATTTTTAAAATTTTGAGTTTACCATTTTATTCCCCATCCTCAATTATCATCACTTTTGTTGAAGTTTGACAACCTTGATAACTCCCCCCCCCCCCTATATATTTTTTTTTGGGGTATTCTCAAAGGCATTATAGAGGAAACAGAATTTGATGAATGACTTTCAAAAATTTACTAAATTTTCTTAAATTGACAATATTATCAGAATTAAAAATTTATTTAGTTATGATTACATTTTGTGGTGACCTTTTTTCCACCTAATACATTGATTTCTAATCAAAATAAAATCTACACATTTAAATAGATAGTGGTATTCATAACCAATCTCATTTTCATTATATAAAGTACATGTACATTTTCTTTATGACTTATATGCCATACCATCTACCAACTTCAATAGGTAATCTATTATTACATGTACAAAATCTACACAAGGCTTTCTGAAGGATCAAGCATATCAAAGTAATTTTCAAAACAAAATTTGCTTTTACAAAATTTGAATTCTCGCCTGAGAAAGTAAGCATGTACAATGTACCAATAGTTGAGCATTCTTTGTCACTCAGTTGACCTAAATATATAGGAATTCGTTTTACGGAAAAAGAGGAGAGAGACATATTCCTTACGTACTCAAACTTATACTTTAGAATTTTACTGTATACTTTTTTAAGATATCAAACCAACGTTGTCTGAAAACTGAAAGGTAGGTGAAAATGAAACAAATGATGATGCATTTCATTTATTAATAAAGATAATAGTTTTCATTCATACATGTATGTCGATTCGATATATCCACAGAGTCTTCCATGTCTGCTTTGTACTTGGATATTTTATTGAACATAGATATTAAACAAACTGACAGCTCAACTTTATGACAAATGGGACAATTTCAGCTTCTCCATCGTCAACTTATCATATTTACAAACAAGTTGTTGTTGCATGTGTTTCAACAGTCACCTTTAGAGACAGCAGTTCGCAAATTCTGTGGTCGTTATAACGATCTAGTTTGCCAGTATGGCTTACCAGGGGTAAAATGCTGTCTGACGTGTTTCACAACAGTTGTTAAGCCGTTCTCTATACACTGATTTTGACTGCGGATTACTCCGTTTATCTGATCAGGACAATGGGTTCAAAGCGGGTGTGACCGATCGACAGGGAATACTTACTCCTCCTAGGCACTGGTCACACCTCTGATGTGTCTGGGGATCCTTGTTTGCCCAACTCTTGTTTTGTATTCTGTTTGGGAGCTTGCGAGATTGATCACTGTTCGTTATCTTCGTCTTTCATCTAACAATAAATTCACCTTTTTGTTCATTAATGATTAAAATATGGTTACCGAAGCTTCTAAGATCTGAAGGAGCCCAAAACTAGAATGAGTGTTTTATGAAATCTTGAAACGATATGGTCAAGTCATAATCACAATGATGTTGCAGTGAATTCTTTATTCAAACGTGATACGAGTAATCCGTTCCTGATGCCCTTTTCAAGAACAAAGAGATTTCAGTCCTATTAATGTAATACTATCTACCGATTGATTTTCGGGGCGATAAACTCTCCGAATGTGCAGGTAAAGATAGTGTTGGACCTAAACGTCTATAAATCAGTGGCGGTAATTGGTAGTTTTATCTGCAATTATCACACATTGGTGCTTTGATTCTGAAATTTCTTCTAAATGAAACTTACAATGATCCTACGTCAGGGGGTCATGAAATTCATTGTTTTTATTTTCAAACCCGATACACGCCATATATAAAATTTGATGAAAATTTTAACTTTAAAAAAGTTAAAATTATGATCATCCTGGTCTCGTCGCAAGGTTTCGTGTACTGAAAAGCTTACATGATTTGTAGTTTTTCCTTTAAAAAAATGCAAAGCATATGGCTCAATTCCCCCGGCTATGGTTTGCAGAATATATACAATACTTAGATTTTATAGAATGGGTTGTTATGTAATAAATAAAGTGTTATCCTGACTTCTATTAAAACAAACAAACAAAACCCACACAAACAAACAAAAACCGTTCATAGTATATTCCTACAATAAACTTGGGTTTTCTAGCATGCATTCACTCCATAAGAACATGAATGATAAAAACCAGTGACTGTGAACACGTATAGGCTCTCTCAATCTGTTCCTGAACAATCTGTTTTGTGACTGAAACTGACAACAGAAAATTAAACGTGTGTTCTTCCCAAATTGATAACTTGGAATTATTCCTAAGTTGCCTCCAAACTCAGATTATTACCGGCGGTCTCGAAACACCTCGTACCCTATACTTTAATGAACGCAATTTCCGTGAGAGAAGTTATCTTGAGTCCACACAGGGATATCTCCAATGCATGTCAAAATGCCGTTTTACTGTTCCCGCGGCACTCTCCTAGCTACGTTTAGACAATTAGTGAAGACATAATGTATTTCAATATATAACCAACACCAGTCTTTGGGGGGCTCTGGTTAAGTGGCCCGACAATTCAACACGCAAAGAATATTTACAACAGTATAATACGTAATTATGAATGAGCAGTTTCATTTATCTTGATTGCATCATTTCCAAGTGCAGCCTTTATAAATTGTGTCGTTTCTAGAAGCACTGTATTTATGAATTCATTCCTTAGAAGTACTCTTTTTATAAATGATGTATCTGACGTAATGTATCAATGAATTCTATCGCTTTAGACGCGCAACACTTCACGCCGGCGTTAGAGAGCCAGACTTCCCCTATAGTGATCAGATTTCCCACCGGAAGTCTGGTTTTTAAGTGAGGGAGGAAGGTTCACTCCAGAGCCAGTCCCTCNAAATAATACATGAGTGTATGAACTGCAACACTTCAAGCCGCTGTTATAAAGCCAGACTTCCCCCTATAGTGATCAGATTTCCCGCCGGAGGTCTGGCTTTTAAGTGAGGGAGGAAGGCTCACTCCAGAGCCAGTCCC